>JABFEA020000017.1:7007144-7018216 GCA_019775915.2 Cyphomyrus plagiostoma | reverse complement strand
ACCACCATCATCATCACTATCACCATCATCACCACCATCATCATCACTATCACCATCATCACCACCATTATCATCACTATCACCATCATCACCACCATCATCATCACTATCACCATCATCACCACCATCATCATCACTATCACCATCATCACCACCATTATCATCACCACCATCATCATCACTATCACCATCATCAGCAATATTATCATCATCATCATCATCACCACCACCACCATCATCATCATGTTTCCACTGATTCTCCTGTTAATACCTCAAGCTATTACAAGGCCTTTCTCCATGGCCACAGACTCTAGCTCACTCTAGGGGATCCCCAAATGATCCAATGTTCCAACCTCCTTTGGAAGCCATCCAGATGGCCTCTTAGTAAGATGCCCAAACCACTTCAGCTGACTCCTCTCAGTCTGACAAAGCAGCCACTCTGTGTATATTACTCCTAGATTTAAAATTAAAGCTCTTTTACATCTGGAAAAAGGGTTTAAATTGCTCACCCCTCCAGTTACCACAGTAACCACGAAGAGCAGCCCACAGGCTACAGCTTCAAGGTAGCCAGTGGAACTGTGTTCTCATGCATTTAAATCCATTGCTTACATCAGTCATATGACTTAACTTGGGTAATTCATTTATAATAGCTAAAAATGTCAATTGGATGAATCGCTGTACATCGCAATAAGCAGACTACAAACCTTTCTCAGTACACAGCCTCTCTCTCCTTAGAACAAACATAAATTAGCTTAGCTATCTGCACTCAGGAGGATGAGCAGCAAAGGAAATTTCCCCTGGGAAAAAAAAAATATGTATCTACTTAACTACTTACTTTTTTACTTACCAACTATTCCACACACCTACCAGAGCAAGCAACACCATGAAAGCGCTCCAGACAAACTAAATAAATAATGGTCTCAGAGAGGATCCTGGTTTGTAATAGAGGTAATCAGCAGATCATTTAAAGGGACGCCCAGTGCCATGAGTTTACTGGTCTCAGAGAGGATCCTGGTTGGTAATAGAGGTAATCAGCAGATCATTTAAAGGGACGCCCAATGCAGTGTGCTTACCGGTCTCTGAGAGGATCTTGAGGGAGTCCAGAACACGCTCTGTGTAAATGCCTGACTCATAGTTCTCCATCTCGGCATTGATTATATGCACAACGCGGGCAGCCCGGCCTCGTATAGCACCTGCAGTCCGATCCAATGTGTCCACATCGCCCTCCTGTAGCGCAATGACGCATTTATTCACGTCCTCGAGGATATGGTTCTCTGAAGGAAAAGGGGGGGATCAGACTGTGTCTTCATGATTGTTGTCATCATCATCATCATCATCACCATCCTCAATGAACAAAGATTTCCATGCTTTCAGCATACCAAAAGCCCAAGTACGTCCACAGAAGCTCAAAGTGTAGGACAGATGATGAAATGAATTCCTTCAGTTTGTGGTGCATGAACCTTCACATACTTATACTCAGCAGACGCTACCTGAGACAGACAGGAAGTCATCCACGGAGGTGATGTCATCCACAGCTTCAGTCAACACCCGGACCTGCTTCTCCCACTGATCTTTGAAGACATCCATATTATCCTGGGCGACTTTGCTCTGAGGCCGTGCGGCCAGTGTAAGAGCAGCATTGATCACCTAGGAAACAGAGGTAGGAAAATGAATATCATCCAGATACGCTGGTTTAAGAAGGTCAACTTTGCCTATAAGAAGGTCAGCTGCACCTTTAACCTATATCTGCCTAACACAAATTATGGCATTTTATTTTTTTTCTTTATAATAATTTATCCACTTGTAAAAACTGGACCCAACTCTATGGTTATTTCCTTAATGTTGTGGTGATCAGTTCATCAAAATGGCTGTTAATCAGGGGAAGATCTAACAGAAATCTGCCAGAACTGCAGAACGAGCATTTCGAAAGAAAACAGTAGACTAAACCATACAACAAACAGAATATTTTCAACTATAATTCAAAGAGTGGATGTTGAGGCTTAGTGACTGAAACAAAAACCTAAAATGTGCCTGAAGAGGCCTGAATGTCCTGTCCATAAACTTCTGTGTGTCCCATCATCCATAAACCTCTGTGTGTCCCATCACCCCCATCTCTCCCCCCCCCCTCTTCCAAACATGCCTGACTTTAAGTCACATGCTCTCAGCGTGAGCTGAGTCAGCCCTACTGACCGCGGCTGGATGCCCCTACCTGTGGACACAGGCTGTCGATCTGTGTGGCGGCCATTCGCACCAGCTTCACACCTTCCTCGTTGTTGGAGATGGAGCAGGCCAGGTTTGCCACCTGCATGAAAGGCCATGGAGCAGCTGGCTCACTCGGACATCGGACACACTCAGAGTCCAGCGCATGTGAAATGGGACATTTTACACACAGACCACAGTGCAGTTTTCACACTCCCTGTTGATGTCATTAATGTCCTATGCTGCAGGCACTACATATGACTGACACCATGAGTGTCAGTGGAGGAAATCTCTATGCTGCACGAATCGCTTCCACTTCACGGCACCTTGCTTTGAGCCACATATATCAATATGCTGACCCTCACATGCAACACGTAGCATGTAGTCCCTCACAGACCAGTGAAATTAAACAGATAAGGCAGATAATGATGAATCTTCCCTTCTGCACGGACACACAGATATGCAGACATCCAGGATATTACTAATGACCATAAACAGCACGTCAAATTGCTGCTAGCTTTTAAAGAGAAACATGACACTTTCACCTGGATGTAATGGATTATATTAATCCCCTGTTCTACATCCATATCCAATGTGTGGTTAGGGTCAGCCTGGACCCTATGCCAGGAACAAACACTACAGATGGGATGCTAGTCCATTAGTGTGGCTCACGTCCCAAGGACAACTGCAGCAAGAACCCAGAACAGCAGGCAGAAAGCATCAGAGCACAGGATAACATGCAGACTCCCCAGAGGAGAACACACAGACTACACAGGGGAGAACATATGAACTCCACCCAGGAGAACAGGCAAACTCCAAAGGACAGAACATGCAGACTCCCCAGGGGAGAACTCACAGACTACACAGGGAAGAACATGCAGACTCCACAGGGGAGAACATGCAGAATCCACACAGGACAACGTATGAACTCCACCGAAAAGAACATGAAAACTCCACAGGGGAGAACATACAGACTCTACACGGGAGATCATGCAGACTGTACAGGGGAGATCATGCAAACACCTCACGGAAGAACATACAAACAGTCAGTTTGGCAGCACCTGAATTGAGCCTTGGAGGTGTGCTACCCAGCCCTGCCAAGCCACTGTGCTGCCCATGGAGCGAGCAAAATTAATAACAAAACGTACACAGTCCTTGGAGTATTTGCTGTAATCTCATTTACATAAAGTTATTTCATTAATAGCTAAAACCTACACAGGACTACACAGTCAATTATGCAGATCATCATGGAGAAAAAATAGCTTCATTTAAAAAGATGTAAATCAAAAGAATCAGAAAACTTTATTAATCCTCTAGGAAATTACTTAAACTAATGCTTAGTGCTAGACTATAATTCATCAAGAATGACAATAGTGTCCTGGGAAATGGACTGGACTTGTTATACGTCCAATATCTGTAGCGTTTCATTAGCTTTGACCTTTGCGGTGATGATGTCTCATCAAGAAAGATTAATGATTATTGATTGTCTTGGTTTTATGGTAGTCTAGCAAGAAGAACCGTAGTCAAGGGATTATAAAGGGGTTATTTGGTACCAGTTACGTACAAATCATATTCATTTGCATGGATTAAATGAATCTGCTGTCAAAGAAGTAGAGGCTGGCTTTTTAGCTAATGATACACTGCGAAGGCAGGACATTTTAGATAAGACACTTTTAGGGTGACTCCAGCCTTGCAGTGTATGTACTGTATCAGTGCCAAGCTGCCTTCATAAACATAAACGACTCCCCTTTACACACCAGAATCAGAATGAGGATGAAGATACAGAATGATGATGATGAGGATGTTGGTGGTGTGTCTTAACAAGCTCACTGTGTGATTAAAAGCACCTGCTGAAGGTAAACCATGACAGCTGAACACCCCGGGATAATTATATAAAGGGGTCAAAATGTGAATGCGAGGGGCCCCTAGCAGAAGATGGAATGCAGACGTACTGCAGCAGCTCAGAGCCACAGGAGACTAAGGCCTCGGTTTGTTTAGCTGATAGCAGCCGTTTATAACGCAAGCATGTTAAGTGACGGAGAAACCAGGAAAGCCTTAGCAGTTACTGCACCCTGCACGCCCTGTGCTTCTACACATCGCTCGCGAAGGCAGCATCACTTTGGCACGTATTCCGGTACTCTTTTACATCCTACAACGGAGGCGAATCACACAGTCCACGTTTCCCGCGACAGTTCAGCGCAGGGTGATACTATGCCTGGACCCCTCCCAGAATGAACTGGGCACAGCAAACAGAAAAAAGGCCGGGGCGCCAGTTCATCACAGACCTCAGAGCTGAACCCGAAACCCCAGAAGTGTGACGCCAATGAGCCACACCAGCCAGCAACGCTGGAAAATTCCACACAGCAGCAAAGGGTGACGTTTGCCATTGGCCGAGTGTCTTACAGGCAGGTAGCGTGAAAGCTTCAGGTCCCCGTGACTGAGAGGTTGCACAGAGCTCCTCAGGTCCTAGCATTAAAAAAGGAAACCATCATGCACTGATTAAAAAAAAACAATTAAACCACAATTAAGCAAACTACAGTCGACATCTAAAACATACATGAACTTTTCCGATGATGTTGCAAGAAAGCTGTAAGGCGTGTCATCAGTGCTGCACGACACACAGGTACACTACCAAGGGGTCAGGAGGCTGTAAACTCAAGGGGAAGAGTTCAAACTATACAAAGCAATTAGCTGCAACCCATACAATGTTCACGACCAGATGAATGCGAACACCCTCGTGATGCTGTGATGGTTGGAAATCTCAGCCAGTTGCTGTGATAATGAAAATTTTCAGCCTTTGGCCGCCCCCCCATCTGGCACGTGAGCAGCAGGGAAAGCCAGTGGGAACAATGTGAAAGGGCACTATGGCAATTTCCTTAAGGTGACCGTGGTTTTATTGTTTTTAATAAGAATAATTGCAAGACGTACTCTAACAGGTACAGGGATTTACAGATAAACAGAACTCAATGCAGGTCATAGAGTCAGCATCAGTACAACAGGCCTATGAGAATCACTGTTTCATTTAGTTAAATTCAGTTCACTCTTCTACTGACATGGTTAGAGAAAGTTAAAAATAAATATAAAATACATAGATATAAACATTATCTGAGGAAACGAGCTTACTAAAATATTTGTATTATAGTATGGATGGTATAAGAAAGGTTGAATAAACTCAGAAACTGCCACTGATTCATTTCATTCAGTTTAGTGGGAATATCGGAATCAGGAACACACCCATGAGCTGTCCAGGGTCCCTGTGCTTTGAACTTTGCTGTGCTGAAATGTTAATGATAAAGTCAAGCATAACATTTGACTACAGGCAAAGCACAAATGACACAGCACTGACAGGTGAAGGTAGTATGGCCACAGGCTTGGAAGCTTTAAACCAGTGTAATTTAGCAGAAGCAGCTCAATGGTCTGATCAACGATGACAACAGAAACCTTCAGCGGGGCTACAATAAAGTGAACCGAACAGGCTGGCAACTGACTGAACATAAAGAGGAAAAAGAGTCTATAATGAGGTCTCTGTGAGTCATGGCAGAGAGTCGGAAGGGCCTGCTCTGATCAAGGACCCACGACTCAGCAATGGCCAGTAGGGGGCAGCCTAACATCGCTCCTCATATCCCTGTATGTGTGACATCCCTACACTGTACCCCACGCCTCACGTCACTGACATGGTGGCTCTGTTTAATGTTAACTTCATTTCACTAATGAGCCTCAGATTTTTTCTACTTTTATACATCATGTCTTACCAGCAAACAGCCAATCCCTGTTTGAATGTGGAACCATCCATCTATTCTGAGTATTAAAAGGCATGAAGAGCTCACACACTCTGTCCTTATCGCCTGATTTCTACTTGTGCTACTGCTGAGTGCTCCCAAGTACGCTCTCACTTTCCTGTATTTAAACAGCCTCTTCTGTCCTGATTCGTTGAAAACAGTCCAATTAGTTAAAGAGGTACATGAATAATCCAACTGCCTTGCCAATAGCTCACAGAGAATAAAAATAGAGAATATTATGACTTATAATCATTACAGCTGAAGAGGTTTTTCGTGTAAACTTACTTTTAAGCATGTGATCACAAAAATACTCAATCATAGTTTTTAATCACAACACAGTTAAGTATTATTATGTACAAGCAGTTCCTGGGTTAAGAAGGCATGACTTACAGACAGCTTGTACTTACAAACGCACTCCCATCAAGCCTGTTATATTAAGCATTTGGGGTAAACACAATGTTTCACAATAATGAACGCACACACTCCTTTGTGATGCTCATGAAAACACTGCACGACAGCTGTGTGTCAATTCGAGGTGCAGTATAGGAATGTATGTAAGTCCTTCTGTTATTATTGTATAATTGTCATTATCATTATCATGTGCTTCATTATGATGGTCCCAACAACAAAAGACATACATTTCTGAGTAAAAAGATTTACTGTAAAGGAATCTGAGTCCTGCAACATGGAAGCTACCATAACAGAGGCATGAAACAAAGGCAACATAAAGAGCCAAAGAAAGAGAACAGATACAAATCGTTATCCTGGAATTGATTTCATTAACATACTAACTTAAGTAGAGCGAGAGGATGGTGTGCCCTTATACAGGACAGGACAGGAAACTAGAGACAGCTGTGAAACTTATTGGTAGGAATGAAGTTTACAAGACATTACTGTCCAGCCCTGTCCACACATTACTGCTTTCTCCTTCCACACACTCTCATTTTCGGCATCACTCTGCAGAACCCCGGGATGTGAGGCCCCAGTGCCACACATTCAGCACCACACTGCAGAACCCCGGGATGCGAGGTCCCACTGCCACACATTCAGCATCACTCTGCAGAACCCGGGATGCAAGGTCCCACTGCCACACATTCAGCACCACACTGCAGAACCCCGGGATGCAAGGTCCCAGTGCCACACATTCAGCACCACACTGCAGAACCCCGGGATGCAAGGTCCCAGTGCCACACATTCAGCACCACACTGCAGAACCCCTGGATGCAAGGTCCCACTGCCACACATTCAGCATCACACTGCAGAACCCCGGGATGCAAGGTCCCACTGCCACACATTCAGCATCACACTGCAGAACCCCGGGTTGCGAGGTCCCACTGCCACACATTCAGCATCACTCTACAGAACCCCGGAATGCGAGGAACCACTGCCACACATTCAGCACCACACTGCAGAACCCCGGGATGCAAGGTCCCACTGCCACACATTCAGCATCACACTGCAAAACCCCGGGATGCAAGGTCCCACTGCCACACATTCAGCATCACACTGCAGAACCCCGGGTTGTGAGGTCCCAGTGCCACACATTCAGCATCACACTGCAGAACCCCGGGATGCGAGGTCCCACTGCCACACATTCAGCATCACTCTACAGAACCCCGGGATGCGAGGAACCACTGCCACACATTCAGCATCACTCTGCAGAACCCCGGGATGCGAGGTTCCACTGCCATACATTCAGCATCACACTGCAGAACCCCGGGTTGCGAGGTCCCAGTGCCACACATTCAGTATCACACTGCAGAACCCCGGGATGCGAGGTCCCAGTGCCACACATTTAGCAGAAGAGATTAAGGAATTACTGACATCATCTTCATGTGGACCAGCATCCCTGCAGTCTGCACATGATGTTCAAATACAGACGACATCCAATCAAAGATTTTTTTTCTGTATAATTCCAGACAGCTGTCATATACAGGTACAATACCTAGTGAAAGCACAATGTTGATCTCCGTGACAAAAAGGTCATTTGTTCAATCAAAGTACATGAACATTTTGACTGATTACACATTATTATTATTAGCTATTGGCCCTGACAGTGAACTGCATCTTCAAACTCTGAGAGTGACAGCATACTACTCAACATCCATGCCTACAGAACCACCAAGAAACGTCAAAGTGCAGGTTGGTCACTTGCGGAATAAAAAGATAATTACTCCTATACACCCTATAAACCTGAGAATCACACAACACAGCAGGACACCGTATCTTCAGATCCTTATTAGAAATAAGAGCAGAGGTGCCAGCAGATGTATCATCATGAGGTCCTGCATCTCGCTCCAGGAAAAGCTGCCCTAAGGTCCTCTCATTTACGTCAAACTTCCCAGCATTCTTTGGATGACCTGGCAAGAGACATCACTGACTTAATCTATCAACACATCGCTGTCTACATTTCAGAATATCCGTAAATCCTAAGAATATGAGAACAAAAATATCAGGAAGGGTGATTGTTAAGCAGCAGGCTCTAACAAGATCACACACATGAAGCCTTCCTAGCTGTCCAATATCCACAATGTACACTGCAGATTTCAAAACTGTCAATTGTTGCAGAAAAGGCACCATGATAAGATGGCAGCATCACTTCCTTTGCTGAGGGGGAGAAAGACAGCACATTGATGGAGGGAGGAAGGCGGACAGAGGGGGGTACTGAGATCATCAGCCTTAATGGAGGCCAATGCCAGGTTAGACAGACAGGCACAGATACAGGGAACAGCAGTCCCTAGGCAGGCAGCTGACTTCAGCCTACTGAAAGTGAACCTGCATCTGACACCCGAAGCACATCTCAGCTACACCATGAAATGTCACCTGTCAGTGTAGAACTGCAGCTCTCAATCCTCCACTCTCACACAGGGGCACCCTAATCATCCACTTCAAGCATTACTGAGCTTATGATGCTAAAATTAAAACATCGACAATTATTTAAAGGAAAAATCTATTTCAATAACCATGAAGCTCAGTAGCAAGCTTCTTCATCTTAAGACAAATTGTCACAAAGAAATAACCTGAATCTTCCAGTTGCTGGAATAATTTATACACATAACATACAGAAAAATAATGGTGAGAATAGTCACTGCTGAATTATGCATTCACATGAAGTTTGGCAATTGAGCAACAGATAATAGACATTGGCAGGAACACACATACTGATAATCCTACTATATTCTATAATATTTTATTATATTATATTATACAGTGGAACCTTAGAGCTCGAATGCCTCTTAACTCGACCAATTCGGACATCAAATGGGACTGTTAAACTTTTTTCGACTTGGAACTTGAAAATCTTGGAATTTGACCATTCCTGGTAAAACTTGTATGGGTGGAGACACATCCGACTATAACAATTCGAACCTCGAATTAGAAAAATCTAACTGCAACATGACTGAAAATTCGGAATACCACACAACAAAACAAACCTGGTAAACTAATGGATCAAGACGCGTCTATGATGGGCTGAAAAGACAACAAACGGGCCGACTTGGATGCTGGTGCCTATGACTCTCTGCTGCGATTCCACATGTGTGCAGTTTGCATGTTCTCCCTGGTTCATTGTGGGGTTTCTTGCAGGTACTCTGGTTTGCCCCCTACAGTCGAAAAACACACTGAGGCTAATCGGTGTTACAAAATTGCTCTTAGGTGTGACTGGTGTGCGAGTGTGTCCTGTGATGGGTTGGTGCCCCAGGACAAATATCACAGGAGTTGTACAGCTGTCACTAAATGCTTCAGTAAAAAATGATTCCAAACAAGTATCTCTTCTGCCGGGAACCTCTTGCCGTTATACTATTCTATATACCCTACATTACACTATTACTCTACCTACATTACAATACTATACTATTCTAAATACATTATACTACACTGTTGCTCTAACTATACTACAATATTTTACTATTCTACAGTAAATACACTATACTACACTGTTGCTCTAACTACACTACAATATTATAGTATTCTAAATACACAAGACTATTACTCTAACTACACCGCAATATTATAGTATTCTAAATATACTAGTATATTTTGCTACACTAAATACACTATATTATGCTATCATACTACTATAAGTACACTACCTTAATGTATTACGCTGACTACACTACACGGTTACAGTGTGCCACAAGGAAGTACATTGTGTTATGGTTTACTCTTTCTCTTTCTCTTCACCAGAACTAATATTGTACCTCCTTTCCCGGTGAACTTGTGTTCGGAACTCGCTGTCATACTTAGCCCTTCTTTGACACAGCTAATTTTGAGCACAGTTTATATTACGTGTTGCTCCTGATGTAGCTGGTGCTTCGGAAAGCCCAGACAGCACATTCTGAATGCTTGTGATGATCTTCATAAACTATGTGGGAAGACAAGTGTTTCCTGGAGCTGATGAAACATGGGCACCTCTTTGTGGTTTGTGAGAGTGTGGCTGTAATGCAGCTATCTGACACTGGGACTTGATGCATTACTTTAATTCTCAGAATGCTGCCAGATAACAGAATTCACTGAGTAGGTAGACATGATGACTTTTAAACAGAACTGACAGAGATCTCAGCAAGTGGTGTAGACAACAGAATTTTAAAAGATATGGACAAAACTGAAAGATGAGAATGCAGCAATCAAATTGAACGTAAATGTATAATTACCAATCCACCATCACATAAGCAACCATACATCACAATGCAGGCTTATATATGAACAACCAGAGCTCATGTTTTCTGTAGAAACTCTTTTCATTAATATCTTCTAAAAGGGGGCAGCATTTAAAATGAATATTTAGTAAATCCATGTATGTCCTCAGTCAACAAAAGACTTGTTGACATCGATAGCTAAAAATGCAGATTTTGTCTGCTAGGTTACAATAAATAGTAACTACTCAGAAATAAGAAGGCTGCACTAACACTGGAGATCCGCAGCTGAAATGGCCTTTTTCAGAACACACGTGGCTCCATAGGGTTCTAGGAAACAGGCGACACTGACTGTCCTGCCTGCAGTAAATACCCCTGAAAGCTAATAAGAACATAAGAACATAAGAACTATACAAACGAGAGGAGGCCATTCGGCCCATCAAGCTCGCTTGGGGAGAAC
>JABFEA020000017.1:6977228-6992294 GCA_019775915.2 Cyphomyrus plagiostoma | reverse complement strand
TCATGGATATCTCACCGACAGCTGGCGTAGACGTCTTTACTGTTAGCGGGCAGGTCATGGATATCTCACCGACAGCTGGCGTAGACGTCTTTACTGTTAGCGGGCAGGTCATGGATATCTCACCGACAGCTGGCGTAGACGTCTTTACTGTTAGCGGGCAGGTCATGGATATCTCACCGACAGCTCACAGACAGCTGGCGTAGACATCTTTACTGTTATTGGGCAGGTCATGGATATCTCACAGACAGCTGGCGTGGACATCTTTACCATTATTGGACGGCTCATTGATAGCTCACTGATGGTTCACAGACTGCACTTAACTGCAGCAGCCTTAGGATCTCTCTGTGCCCCTGCTGTTTGACACCCCTCAGCTTTTTGAACACTGCATGCCAGCAAGAGCCCCTGGCAGCAGAATGACCCACTAGGGAGCAGGATTATATTTAAAACTCACGTGGGATTAAAATGCTGCCTGGTACAGCTGGTGGCACATGACTGAAGAACTAATACGGCGATTTGTGTAACAAAGGACTGTATCTACATGGTAACATGTTTACAAAAGCCATGCTGTGTATACAGGGGACTGATAAGTATACAATTACACAGGAACTGACTCTCAGTGAGGTCGCCGTTAATTATGCTGCAGACTATATGTGTGCTACAGTGACAATAGGACAAACCCAAGTTCTTTTGAACAATTACAAATAATGTGCAGTAATAATTTATGCAACAGGACACGATATAAATGGCATCATCAATGCTCATATTTGCATGCTGATGCTTGGAGGGAGGACCTTTGTTCAAGTTTCAGAAACTCTAAGTCTCTGTGGGGGCAAATAGAAGAATTAACCTGCACCAATAACACAACTTCTACCTCACTTCTAGCACCTGCCCTGTGGTTGAGCTCATTTTTGTTGTACTAATTGTAATAATAATAATAATAATAATTATGATTATAATAATAATAATAAAGTTTGACTCATAAAGGTTTACAATGGAATTTCACCTACGATACATTATCTGTCTGACCAGCATAGGTTAGGGCTACCTCTACTGCCCTCTAGAAGATGGGTTCCCTCTTTGAGTCTGATTAGGGTTAGGGCTTCCTTTACTGCCCCTGGGGGATGAGCTCCCCCTTTGGGTCTGGTTAGGGTTAGGGCTTCCTCTGCTGCTCCGAAGAGGATGAGCTCCCCCTTTGGGTCTGGTTAGGGTTAGGGCTCACTGAGGGGTTTACAATCTAAAGTGCTTTGAGACAATGCAATGTTGTGAAAATGCGCTAAACAAATAAAATTGAATTGAATTGAATCTGTCAGTCATTCAGCACCACTTGAGCATCTGTGATCAGTATGGCTCCATGAAGCATTCTTGAATGTGAATTTGGACAACCAGTACACTTCCAGAATAAAGTACTCAATCAGCAGGAACTTATTAGCAGGAATATTTTCACTCATCACTGATGTCATTGCACAAGACCGCAACATGTACCAATCTAGATTCCAATATCTTAAAATATTGAATCATTTGCATCTGACTGCTGAACAAAAATATATATGAATATGAGACAGTGGTAGCTGTTTGAATTACTTCATTTTCCAAGGTTGTGAACACCATTGCAAATATTGAACATGCTGTTTATACATTACTTTCAGTTCAATCACACAAGAGAAAAGGAAGTTTCGTGAATAAAAGACATTTTCAAATTATATTTGAAAGGATCGATTTTGTAGCCGATTATATCAGAATGAAATCCATAAAACACTTTTCTGGCATGATTTAAGGTTCTACAACAACTTTAATAAATGATTTCAATACCACTGGCACAGGACACAAGGGTTCGAATGAATGAAACAATTGTATTTCTCAAAGGAAAATCAGAAAATGGGTCCAAAACAGCACTCCACCCAGTAGATGCAAGCAGCCACCCAGCAAACCCTCCACAAACCCAAATGGGTCTGTCCTTCTACTGGGGCGGATACATTCATCAGTGCCTTCAGTGTCCAGTTCAGCCAAGAACCCCTGGCGCAGTCAGTTCATAGTCACAGTCATAGCCCCTACCAAGAAAGGTAAGCCCACTCCAACAGTCATACAGTCAAAGCCCCGTACTCTCCAAATATGGTTGTCTGCTGGTGACTGGTCTCTCTCTTTCCCTGCCATGGTGGGCTCTGGAGCAGCTGGGATCTTGATCAATGGAATCTCTGTCTGTCCCCTATGAGCACTGGCACCCTCCCACACTGTACAGTTGCATGCAGTCCCAGCATGCGCTAGTCCTTTGACTGCCTGGGTTCTGTATTCACAGCCCTACCAAAGACTGGTTCACCCACACCGTTCATGCTGGATACCCCCAGTGCCAGCACTCCTGTCTCTGTATATTCCACCACTGTCAAGAGACCACCAGAAGTCCACACACCAGAAATGCCACCTGAGTACCATCAACTAAAGCCAGTCTTCAATAAGACCAAAGTTACTCGCCTGCCACCATCAATCTCCTTGGTAGGGCCCTGAAACAAAAGCCATGGAGAAATACATCAGAGAGGCCTTCAGACCGGGTCATACATTACTCCACATCAGCAGCCTGCTAAGGGTTTTTCTTGGTGGAAAAGAAGAGCTATACGATCTGCCTATACATGGATTATCATTATCAGGACCTGAATACAGTCAGGTACCCATATCCACTCCCTCTTTTCCCTGTGACTATGTGACAGCTACTTGGAGTACATCATTAGACCAGAGGGGAAGAAAACATAATGTCAGAAGTCACGGCACGGTCAGTCCCCTGCTGAGTGAAAGAGCTGCAGGGGCTTCTTGGTTTTGCTAACAACTTCTGCAGGATCATTTGTAATTTTAGCTCTTTGGCCACACTTTCATTGCTCTGCTCAAGGGGAAATGTGAATGCCTGCAGCCCAAAGAGCAATCAAGAAGCTCAAACAGAGGTTTACACTGCCGCCATCCTTGAGCTCCCTGACCTAGAGAAACCATTTGGTTTGGGGGCAGTGCCCTCTCAAACACAGATAATCCCCACAAACTGTTTTCCTGTAAATTTTACTCCTGGCAACTGCGAGCTCCTCCAGAGAGAAGTACTGGCACCTTAGCCACAAAGGTAAGAAGATGTGTCAGGTCATGCTCTATGTGCTCCCCCACAACCCCCCCACCAGCCAGTAAGCTCCAGGTGTCTGAACATCCCTAGTCGCACATTGCAGTAGACTTGGTCAGTGACCTGCCAGATCGGTGAAGATGGTAAAAAGGTAGATGGTAAAAGTCAGACAGTAAAAAGGTTATATTAGAGGTAGCACACCGGTTCTTGAAAGCATACAGCATTGTCCTCTTTTACAGTCTTTTACTGTTCAAGCATATGTTCCAGGATCATGGCATGCTAGTTCACCTCAGGAGTCTGCTCATCTTTCTTCCAGCACCTTGAGACCACAGTCATCCTATAAATCCATATACCACCCTGAGTCAAATGACTAGGTGGAGCAGACTATCCAGGATCTGGGCAGTGGACAACTGGTTCCGGTGAGCTGAGGGGGTCTATGTTGGAGCACACAACTCTAACCATGCCACTCGCCTGTCCCATGCGCAGGCAGATCATAGCCAGCAGTAGGTCCCAGAGTACCATGTAGGTGACAGGGTTTGCCTGTCAATGCAAGGGTCCCCTGCCAGAAACTCGTCCTGCATTTTGTTGGTCTCTTCCATGTCCAGTGTCAAGTTAATACTGTTACTTATAAGTTGTGTTTAATATCAAAGTAATGTCCCCTACCACTGTTTTATGTTTCCCACGCCAGGCCAGTGATTTGGGAACCCATGGCAGATTCCTGTCAGTCTGCGGTTTCCCCACCCATGGTGGACATCAGGGGTTCTACTCAATTGCAGAAGCCACCCAGCCCATATGGAGTAGCTCACTGACTGGGAGGGGTATGGCCTGGAGGAGTGGTGTTGGGTGCCCGCTCAGCACTCCTAGCTCTTCTCTGAGTTCCATAGTTCCCTTCACAAAAGTTAGTTTTTAATTCCCGGTTCAGGACTGTGCCCAGTGATTTGGTTTTGCATTGTTATTTCATAAAACTTCTACATTTGCACATGCATCCTGTCTCCAGCAGGACTCCTGCTTGCCTTACCCATGTATGCCATTACAAAGAACAAGACACCAGCAGGTAGACCAAAGTGACTAGGTTCATTTCAGGAAGACCGTAAAGAACAAGAGTGGCAAAAGCAGGGAGAAAAATACAAAGGCAAGAGGCACTTTGGTTCTTCATGAAAAAGCTTGGTTTGAAGTATAGAAAGAAAAGAGTAAGAAAGAGAAATGGTAAGAGAGAAACTGAGGGAGCAGGAATGAGGAGCATGACAGAAGGAGAGAGGGAGCATGAGAGAGCGAGACAGGGAGCATGAGAGAGCGAGGGAGAAGCAGGATGAGAGAGCAAGAGAGAGGGAGCATAAGAGAGTGAGAGAAAAGGAGGATGAGAGAGAGGAGGTCTGAGAGTGGAGCATGAAAGTGGGAGAGAGGCAGCATGAGAGAGGAGGATGAGGGAATGAGAGAGGGAGCATGAAAAAGCAAGACAGAGAGCATTAGAGAACGAGAGAGGGAACAAGAGAGCAAGAGAGAGGGAGCATGAGAAAGTGAGAGAGAAGGAGCATAACAGCATGAGAGAGGGAGCATGAGAGGGCAAGACAGGGAGCATGAGAGAGTGCGAGAGGGAACAAGAGAGCAAGATGGAGCATGAGAGAGCAAGAAAGAGGGAGCATGAGAGGACAAGAGAGAGGGAGCATGACAGAAGAGAGAAGGAGCATGAGAAAGTGAGAGCGGGAGCAGGAGAAAGCGAGAAAGAGGGGGCATGAGAGAGTGAGAGTGAGAGAGTATGACAGAGTGAGAGGGGGAGCATGAGAGAGCAAGGGAGAGGGAGCAGGATAGAGCGAGAGAGAGGGAGCAGGAGCGTGAGCCACCCTGGCTGAATAGAGTGGCTCACGACACTCAGTGAACAGGAGGTGCTTCCTCCAGTACAGTAAGCCGCCAGACGAGAGCTGCTCTGTCTGTAAGCAGAGGAGCCACAGCTCGCTACCTCACAGCTACAGTGGCTAGAGCTCAGACCAAAGTGGACATAAAAACAGGAAGACAGGAGGAATCCAACTAAAACAAGATCAATCTGTAGGATTCACATACAAAGGAGCAGAAGATTTTTTTGCCTTCATTATACGTACATCTTTTACTGAACTTTGAATAAAAATTAAAAAATACAGCAATCCAGTTTGGATTAATACTAGTTGCTTGCAAAGCAGGAGAGTAACGGGAGCTGACAAAGCAGGGGCACGATCAGCATGGAGAGCTGCCCGGGTGGGATTCTCCCCCTGGCGCTTTGCCTGTGAGAATCATAGCAGCGAAGGACGACACTCATACAGATGCAGACTGCGAGCCGCTCATTCTGCTCTGCAAAGAGCTGCTCAGAACCCGCTCCTCTGTGGTTTCTGCATATCCAGAGAGTGAAGATGCTGTAGCTTTGCCAGATTCGGGGCTCCCTGGGAAAGAGGTGCTGGATTTTGGGGTCATTTTGCGTTCATGCGTAATTCCTGCGGGAGCAGAGAGAGCAGCTGCATGCAGACGGTCCGTCTGTGATAAGCGGTGAGTTAGAAAATCCTTTTATATAAATTCAGTTCACACATACGGCTTTTTACCACCTCTAATTAAAAATGTACAAATCATCTTATTTAGGGCAGGATTCCTATTTGGTCTAAATAAACTTGAAAACATTCAGTGCTTAAGAGAGATCATCCCTTTCTGCCAGAGACTTCAATCACAAGCAATGTAGAATTTCAGCTGTTTGAAGGACTCTGCCTTCGCCTCAGCCAGGCATATTCATGCCGATGGATTTCTTCCTGATTCACTTGTACCTTAAGTGGTTACACAGAAAGGCCCTTGGATTAGTGCTTTGTTCACTAGTCATCAGCCTGAAAAGCATGTCCATCCTGGGGGACGTCTGTCCCAGGCTGTGTCGCTGTGATGCCAAGCTGGTGTACTGTGATGGACTCAATCTCACTGAGGTACCACACAATCTCAGCAGTGCTATGGGCTTGTCTCTGCGGGACAACAGCCTTACAGAGCTGCGAGAGAGACAGTTTTCCAGCCTGACTCAGCTAACGTGGCTCTATCTGGACGGTAACAGCATCGAGTCCGTGGAGGAGAATTCCTTTGCAAGATTGCGGAGGGTGAAGGAGCTCAACCTCAGCACTAACAAGATCAACGGTCTGCCCAACTCCACATTCACAGCCCTGCCCAATCTTCGCATTTTGGATTTATCACACAACAACATCCAGGCACTGGAACCCAACCTGTTCTATGGCCTTAGGAAGCTGACCGACCTGCACCTGCGCCACAATGCCATCAAGTATGTTCCTGTGAGGAGCTTTCAAGACTGCCGGAGCATGCAGTTCTTAGATCTGGGCCACAATCGGCTGCAGAGCCTGGCACGCAACTCCTTTGCCGGCTTGGTGAAGCTCACTGAGCTGCACCTGGAGCACAACGAACTGGTGAAGGTCAATCTGGCTCATTTTCCCCGACTGCTTTCCCTGCGCAGCCTCTACATGGACCACAACAGGGCGACCATCGTGGTGAGCACACTGGACTGGACCTACCAGTTCCTGGAAAGGATCGATTTCTCAGGCAACGCAATCGAGTATATTGAACCTCACGTCTTTGATAGTGTGCCAAACCTGAAATCCCTAAAGCTGGATCTTAACAAGCTGACCTACATTGACCAGAGAATCCTGAACTCTTGGGCATCCCTCACCACCATCACACTGTCAGGGAACACTTGGGAATGCAGCAGGAATGTCTGTGCCCTGGCCTCCTGGCTGAGCAACTTCAAGGGCCAATGTGATGATGGCCTGCTGTGCTCTAGCCCGGACATGACCCAGGGCGAGGACATCCTTGATGCTGTGTATGCTTTCCAACTCTGCGATGATACTGTAGATGCCACAACACAAATGTACGCCATGAGCAAGGAGAGGGCCAGGGGTTACAGCCACGAAGAAGCCACCAGGAACCCCCATGGACTGCAGCACACTGAGGCGGGGCCGATGGTGACAAGCTCCTTCACAGTGACTGATGCCAGCAATGACCTTGAGAGCACTATGCACATCCACAAGGTGGTCACCGGCACCATGGCCTTGATCTTCTCCTTCCTGATTGCAGTGCTCATGCTCTATGTGTGCTGGAAGTGCTTTCCAGCTAGTGTGAGAAGGATAAGGAATTGCTTTGCCAGCCAGAGGCGCAAGCAAAAGCAGAAGCAGACCATGCAGCAGATGGCGGCCATGTCTGCACAGGAGTACTATGTCGATTACAAACCCAACCACATTGAGGGCGCCTTAGTCATTATCAACGAGTATGGATCATGCACCTGCCAGCAACAGGCGTCACGTGAGTGCGAGGTGTGAACTGCGGACCCTACGGCCTTTAAAGATGATATAGAACCAATACTGCACTGCTGAGGACCGACTGTGACTGTGGATTTACTGCTGAGCTACAAGTGCAGCTTCTCTTCTCCTCCCCAATGCTGAAGAAGAGCACTGTTGCTCTTTCAAAGGGTGGATATTCTAGCTTTAATGTGCCCTTTATCTTGAGGATATTCAAACCATCTTGGCACAGCTTCAATCAGTTTTCATTGGCAGACAACAAATAAGGAGATACTTTAAAATATGATGAAGCAGAAATGCAAAAGCAAATTAAGATGCAAGCTATTTCTTTTGTAAACTAAAATGTTTGAATAATAAAAAGTATAATTTACATTATTACTGCTTGCATGAATGTTTGAGAATCATGAATGATCGTCACCTCTGATGCTCAAACTGTGTCGATGTCATTTTACATCATTTTAAACTGTCGCGCTAACACTGACATCTCTCAGGCTGAAACACTTCACACCTGATGCAGGATGCAGACATGTGATCTGAGAATCATACACAAGCAAAAAAACAGGTTTCAGTTCACAAAATGATTTAAGTCTATTAATTCTGTGCAGACACCCAGTAACACAATGCTTGCACAGAAATTACACCCCCCCCCTTCTCTGGGAGAAAAGTAATTGCATGTGTGATTTTCAGACATCTACATTAATTATGAATGTGCATGCAGACTTCATTTCTAAACCCAGAGAAACAGAATATGTATTATTTAGAGTTTTCTCCCAATTTGGGCTCTGGTGAGCCTGCCCATGCTTAGCGAAGGTCTTTCTGTGCTACCCATATGTGCATGCTGGGAATGAAGGCAGTGCATGCTGGGAATGGATGCAGCATCCATGGTCATGGCCTGGGGTGCTGGCCTCTGTGTATGCTCTCCACAGTCCTCATGCTGCTACCTGAATGGACCTCATAGGCAAACGGTCTGTCAGGCAGCTCGTGATCCCAGCGTGCGGTGGCGGCACCGTGAGGCCAGAGCATATCTCTGCCTGCGCAGCACGCTGCAGCTACCTGTTCGCAGTCTGGCTCGGGGGCCTGCTGCACAAGCCACCTGCAGTGTACAGGAGGACGCTGAACATTTCCGAGTACAGCAGCTTTGAGCATCTTTGCTGCTGCACACATTCAAGAGCAGACTGTGATTCTCAGAATAAGCTTATGCGACAGGTAAAACTTTAAAAGCTGAAAGATGGTGATGGTGAGATGCTCATTAGTAGGATGTGTCATTGATAGATTGTCACACAAAGCACTAACTCTGCTACATAATGATTCATATAGTGTCAGCTAGTGTAACATGATATACTATTCAAATTCTTCACAAAGAACTGAGACATGATGATAATGTAACACACACAAAAAGTCCATGCCTTCATATCTCTGTGGGGACTCTCCATTCATTTTTATGGGCATAACAGTAATCCCCACTACGATGACATTAACCCCTACCCAGCTCTAACCTTAACCATAAGTAACCAAAGAAAATACAAGATGCTTTTTTCAACTGCATTCACAGATTTTTATAAAATTGAGTTTCTGTTTGGGGGTGGCATGTTGCCTCACACCTCTTGGACCAGGGTTCGAATCTCTGCTATGGCTCCATTTAGTTTGCATGTTCTCCTGTGTTATACTGGAGTTTCCGCAGGGTACTCAGAGTCTGCCCCCCCCCCCCCAGTTCAAAAACATGGTGAGGTAAACTGAAATGACCAAACTGCCCGTACAGTATGTGTGAGTCACTTGTGTGTGAGTGAGTCACTGGTGTGTGAGTGAGTGACTGGTGTGTGGGTGTGCCATGCAATGGGTTGACACCCCATGCTGTGTTGCTCCCTGCCGTGTCCCCGTAGCCTCTGGGATAGGCTCCGGACCCCCCGCGACCCTGAAGAGGATGAGCACGTACGGAAAATGGATCGATGGAGCTTCCCCTTGTGGGGATCAAAAAAGCTTGGTCCCCACAACATCAGAATAATAGGTTTTATCATATTGTGGGCACATTTGGTTCCCATAATGTATTACATACATGACCACACACGCACACACACACATTACTGATTCGCATGAAGCACACTTTGCCTGGCTTAACGATGACATTGCCTCTCCTTCCAGTTACTAGTGCAATGTTACCATGGGGTCGAAGTGTCGACTGGTGTCACGGTGCCAGAATTCTCTCTGCAGGAGGACAGTCTAGGGGGGGCCCGGTCCTTCAGCCCCGGCTTAATGACTGACGTCTCAGAGGGATACTCTCTGTCTATATCATCTTATGCTGTGGCCTTGCTCTGCCCTTCACAGGGTTTAATGCTTCCTTACTGAAATCTTTTGGCAGCATTCTAGAAGAACCTCTCAAGCTACTTCTCTGCATCTGACTTTTTCTTATTGTCATGTTGAATTTAAATTTATTTATTTAATCAGTTATATTTCCCTGGGAGTTTATTTTGAACATATATAATTTGCTTTCCATATGAAACAAATGAGGAAACATGTAAACATAGGTAGAATATGTACACACACACAAAGGGAGAATGCGTATACACACACAGGGATAACGTGCATACATACACAGGGAGAATGTGTATACATACACAGGGAGAACGTGTACACACACAAAGGGAGAACGTGTATACACACACAGGGAGAATGTGTACACATACAGTGTATACACACACAAAGGGAGAACGTGTATATATACAGGGGGAGAATGTATATACACACAAAGGGAGAACATGTATATATACACATGGAGAATGTGTATATACACACAGGGAGAACATGTATACATACACAGGGAGAATGTGTATACATACACAGGGATAACATGCATACATACACAGGGAGAATGTGTATACATACACAGGGAGAACGTGTACACACACAAAGGGAGAACGTGTATACATACACAGGGAGAATGTGTATACATACACAGGGATAACATGCATACATACACAGGGAGAACGTGTACACACACAAAGGGAGAACGTGTACTCATACACAGGGATAACGTGCATACATACACAGGGAGAATGTGTATACACACAAAGTGAGAACGTGTATACACACAAAGGGAGAACGTGTATATATACACAGGGATAACGTGTATACACACAAAGGGAGAACGTATACACACAGGTTTCATGGGACAGTGCATTTGGGAGTGCATTACTTATCAAACTTGCATATATGCTTAATAGAGACATAATAACATTATTAATTTTTTTAAAAAACAATTTTTGTATTCTGTGCTTTATTGTTATGCTTTTTTTAATTTCTGTAAAACATTTTGTAAATGCTATGGTTAAAACAGTGCAATATAATTAATGATTGACTGATTGATCATGCAAATCTACAGGCCATGGAGTAGCAATATCAAGCTCAGCTTGGGAACAGCCGGCAGCATAATCCCATGCTATAATACCAAACAAAAGGCGGCATTATTTCTCATAGCGCCTCCAGTTCAGGCTAAAGGACGCCCAGCCAAATTTACTCAGGCAGAATGTCAGCGGATACCCTGCTGGCTGCATGAGATTAGCCACTGTTACTGCATAGATCCACCTCTGCCGGTGCCTCACGTTGCATCCCCATCCCCAGCTAACCCCAAGACTTCCAGTTAAGCATCTTCAGTGGACATTTATCTAACCTAAAGTATTTATTACAGGAAATTTTCTTAATGGAAAACATTGTCTTTCATGCAACATAAATCATATACGTACAGAATTAATTCATATTTTAAATTATAATACATAACATAATAAAAGTTGATGGTGTACATGGAAATAGGTTGTCTGTGTGAGGAAAAGACAGGTTTTCACAGAAGCCCCCAGAGAGTTTGTTTGGGAGTGATGAGCTTCTGTCACCATCAGGGGGCAGCCTTGTGGATTTAATAATAAAGGAACAGATGAGGAGGAAAACATTCATGTGTACATTCCTCTGGGCCTTTGCTGCGATATGGTGTGGGATGTATGTGCTGCTTTCACATACGGTGTGAGCGCTGACATGACAGGTGTCTGCATGATCATTTTTATAGTGGAAATTCATACATCTATACATACGGATCAGAAAAGAGTGCCATGAGTCACACACAGGTCAGCTCCATATATATATATATATATATATATATATAGCGAGAGAGAGAGAGAGCTGACCTGTGTGTGACTGATTCACTGTGCGTGTGTGTATAAATTTATACACACACACACACATTCACACACACACACACACACACACAGTGAATCAGTCGGCACAGACAATCAAACATGGGACTGCTCTCTCTATGTATCAATCTCACCAAAATGGCCTCAGATAAAAAGGGGTTTGTGTTCCCATCACAGAATCATAAATGAACAATGCAGCACAGTGTGGCAATCCTGTGCAGATTTTTTCCTTTTCTATATACTGATAAGACACTGAGAAGAATGTTGAGATCAGAAACTCTGTGCCCCTTTAGAGGCATATATATAAGACTTCCATGGAGAATTTCCATGACACGTTTTGCAAGAATTATTTTTCGAATTATTCAGATCAGAACTGACTCCTCAAATAAAAAGAAAGAAGCAACATTGAAAATGCAAGAAAAATACATAATCTCCCTGAATATAATCTGCCATTTAAAATAGTGGAAAAATTCAAATGTAATTTTCTAGAAGACATGAGAGCCTTTGATCTGGACAGTACCGGGTTGTTTTTGATGTTTTCATTTTCTTTTGTAAATTACAACCAGTCCTTTCATTGGTTTGTGTGCAGGATCTATTCACATTAAACTGAACACATTGAACACTCCAAACACAAGTGCAGCTTCACTACTATTCACTGTTTAATGTTCTCTTGAATTAAAGACCTATAATGCTGGTAATGAATCTGAAACTGAGTGCTGAGTACTTGAGTCTCCATGGATATTTATTGTACATGGAATCAGAGGCAGGGTCCAGTAACCAGACAACCAACTTCAACTGCAAGCTAGCAGCCAAAAGGCAACAGCGGTCTTCCTGTAAAATAACACCAGGGGTCAAAGGTCAGGCTTGATAGGACAGTGTCAGAGATACTGCTCACCTGCCACTTAAGAAATAAGGTGACATAGATGAATCAAGAACAACGATGAAACATCCAGCACCAGTGACATCACCAGTTAACCAGTCTAATGACACAGCAAGGCACTGGTAAAGGCAACAAAATACACCAGCAATTACGTATTAAACTGGAACTGAAAACCCCGTGTGTCAGCTGACTCACAGAGATTTGGCATCCGGATTATGGACCAGGTAAATGTTACGTATGTTAATATTACCTCTAACCCTGTTTCTGCCTTATAGTAACACCTCGTCATCCACAAGAATAAGTCATTAGTGTAAACTGAGTATACAGTTGTTTATGTCTGTAGTGTTCCATGCCTTCCTACCAAGCTTTGCCCCACAGCACAGCCATGATCGTGCAGACACCTGTCATGTCAACGCTCACACCGCATGCGAAAGCAGCTGCCAGGTCTCCCTGCCAGGTCATTAACCCGCATACCTGCCTGCTTTAATGCCATTATGTTTGAGCAACTTACCAAGTACACGACTCACAGGCCTCTCAAAGAATAAAGCCAAAGGGGGTGTAATAGTACAGCAAGGTGCACTAAAGGTTCACGGGCAGTGGTGGCCAGTGGTTAGGGAAATGTGCTTGTGATTGGAGTGTTGCTGGTTTGAATACCCAACCAGCAAAGTACTGCCCCAAAACACTGCTCCCCATGTGGTAAATAACAGCTGCCCACTGCTATGTCACGATGTCACATATGGGTTAAATGCAGAGGACACATTGCATTGTGGTGTGTCAACAATGAATCACTTCACTAACAGTAAGGTATACTTTACAGCCTTTAGTGATTTAAAGTGGTGTGTATGTTACAAACAGGGTGTGGCCTTATAGGAAGGTGTACTAAAGGATCAGTCATAGTGATGTTTGAGTACTTCAGTGTTCAGTTTTTGGCTTTAAATTGGCATTTGTGTTACAAACAGGGTGTGAGTACAGCAAGGTGTACTAAAGGATCAGTCAGTGTGACGTTTGCGTACTTCAGTCTTCAGTACTTGGCTTTAAAATGGCATTTATGTTACAAACAGGGTGTGAGTACAGTAAGGTGTACTAAAGAATCAGTCAGAGTGACATTTGAGTACGTCAGTCTTCAGCACTTGGCTTTAAAGTGGCATTTGTGTTACAAACAGGGTGTGAGTACAGAAAGGTGATACGCAGTGATATCTGGCATTTAAGATCAGAGTGAAATGTTCCAGTAGAAGACCTCAGACCATCAGGAGCAAGTGCAGAGTTTCTGGGTGAACAGTTAACATGCTAAACAACCATGCATTAGTACTTGGTTTTATTCCCACAGTACATACACATAAAGTGAGGTTATTAATACCTCAGTAAATGTAGTTTCTGGTAGATACTTGCAGCATAATTAGGTTTTTTACGTTTTGATATCAGAAGAGCTTTGTAATCAGGCTTTAACACTCTTTAATTCACAGTGATAAGTCCATGGTGAGGGGTCATGAATCTCACAACCCCAGGGCTTCTCTTATGTGGCCCCCCAGGAGCTCTGTCAAAGACTGATCAACGGCAGGCAACCAATCATCTTCTCACCCCTTCCATGAAAGTGGTTCCCTGCAATTTACAAAATTCCTTCTGCAGTGAGGTGAAGTTTAAAAGAGGCCAGATAGCAAACATCCATCTATCTTAAGACTGATTATCTTGCTCACAGTCACCAGAAATGGGTGCACCGATGCTCCTAAGATGCGTGATTCTTCTGACAAACTCAAAAAGTGTGTATGACAGTCAAAAAGCAACAGGATTTGCACACACATGGTAAAATCTGTTACTGTGGCCAAAAAGACTTTTCATAGCGGCAAAACTGGAGTAGATGGGACTTAGTGCTCCAGGTGTTCTTCATTTTAAATCATGATTTTGTACAAAAATGACCGCTTCTTAAGAGCAGAGGAGTGTGTGGTATGAGCATTAACTATACAATAATAGAAAAAGGCCGCCTGTCTCATGGCTTGGTGACAGAGTGCTACACACATGGTATCTGTGTGAGCGTGCACACACAGTGAGCGTACACACACAGTGAGCGTACACACACAGTGAGAAGACACACACAGTGAGAAGACACACACAGTGAGCGTACACACACAGTGAGAAGACACACACAGTGAGCGTACACATGCTCACAGCAGACACCTCAACTACCTTACGACTCATCAGCAGATCTGGAGTCCAAGCACCTACACACATCTGCAGTGCCTGGGATCAAACTAGTGTCAGCTGTAATTATAATCCAGACCAGCCACAGATGTAGTCTCCAGTGGCCTCATGCCAGACTTGCTGGCTTATTCCCTTTACCGAGAAAACATGCTTTGCTCTGCGGCCTGAAAGTGCTGAGAGCGACAGATAAAGCAACAGACAGTAGAACCTTGTGGTCAAAATGAACATCTGCAATCTCTGAAAAACAGCAAATAAAATAATATACTACAAGTACATAATCTAATTATATCCTGGAAAATGCAATGTTACCAAGAATTAAATTCAATATATATATATATTATATATATACACTCACCTAAAGGATTATTAGGAACACCATACCAATACGGTGTTTGACCCCCTTTCGCCTTCAGAACTGCC
>JABFEA020000017.1:6933709-6959768 GCA_019775915.2 Cyphomyrus plagiostoma | reverse complement strand
GAGTGACTGTCAGTGGGTAGCAGAGATGGGAGGTGGCGAGTGACTGTCAGCGGGTAAAAGAGATGGAGGTGGCGAGTGACTGTCAGCGGGTAACAGAGATGGGAGGTGGTGAGTGACTATCCATGGGTAGCAGAGATGGGAGGTGGCGAGTGACTATCAGTGGGTAACAGAGATGGGAGGTGGTGAGTCACTATCAGTGGGTATCAGAGATGGGAGGTGGAGAGTGACTATCAGTGGGTATCAGAGATGGGAGGTGGCGAGTGACTATCCGTGGGTAACAGAGATGGGAGGTGGCGAGTGACTATCAGTGGGTAGCAGAGATGGGAGGTGGCGAGTGACTATCCGTGTGTAACAGAAATGGGAGGTGGCGAGTGACTATCAGTGGGTAACAGAGATGGGAGGTGGCGAGTGACTATCAGTGGGTAACAGAGATGGGAGTTGGCGAGTCACTATCAGTGGGTAACAGAGATGGGAGGTGGTGAGTGACTATCAGTGGGTAGCAGAGATGGGAGGTGGCGAGTCGGTTCATCCCTAATTACCATTTTAATTCCCAAACAGTTCTGCTTGTATGCTGTTGCTATTTTATACAGTATGATCCATGACTGTATCTGGCGTAAAATCAAATCAATAAACAATCCAAATAATCAAGGAGGCTTGTCAACACAATCTATTCCATTGCTGCTACACAGGTTGAAGTGACGTGCAGTGTTAACAATAATCGCAGGTTCACATTTAAGCACATTTAAGTTCCTTTCAAAGAGAATACGGCCAGGAATTGTACCTGCCACATTCTGGTTACTCAGCATATGCTCAGATATATAAAACTATGGCAGCGCTCACAGCCAGGATAATGATGAAGAGTAGGGAGCAAATTCAATGCAGACTGATTCAGTTATCAGATCAGATCATTATACCAGGCTTTATTTTCATATTCTTTTACAGGCTTCTGAGAACACATCACTAAAATATACAATGTGCAGACAGCAATTAAATAATTGGGTGATTTCAGTGAGAGAATACAAAAGATGATTCCGCAGTAATGAGCTCATCTGCTTTTCAGATGAAGCTGACACATTCACCCTTGAAGAGAGCAGGAAAGACTTTCAGCTTCAGCTTGGGATGGAGTGCTGCCCACGGCCTGCCCCGTGTCAGGCTCTAATCCTCTGAACACTCTTAGACTGACACTAAGCTTTCAGAAAATGGCCACAGAGTGGAAAACTCTGACCTTCTGAGTGCCTCATTGATGGGGCAGGATGCAGCGAGTCCAGTAGGCAGCACGCCCACCAGGAAGAGAGCTGAAGCAGCATTACCTGCACATCCACACAGCGGCAAACGGCGCTGCAGGAGCAAATCAACAAACAGGGCACTTCACTTTTAATAGTCAAAACTATACTCATTGATCTATATACAGTATATCATGAGCCTGCACACCACAATTTCTCTAAAATAATTTTTAAAAGCCATGTTCAAAGCCACACTATTTAACAGCGCTATCTCTCCAGTACATGATGCTCTGTTGAAGCAAAAGGCTCCTGCACTGTCACACTGCTGGGGAGCCATTTGAGGAACCTTCTGAAGTCACATGCACAGTGACAGGGTCATCGCCTGGTTGGCTGCTTAGCCCTCATCTAACTTCCCCTCAGCAATGATCCATACAACAGGCAGGCGATTATTCTCATGCACAGATCTCAAGCTATTAAAATGTACACGACTCAGATCTGCAGGTAAACAATTAAGGTCCCGTGAATTTCACCCTGACATCACTCAACAAACAAAGAAAATATCCTGAACCTGACTGTACCCTAACTGCTACTGCCATGTTCTGCCAGAGCTAAGACCTTTAGTTCTTAGGAGGTCTTTAATTCTTCATCCATGCATTAAATTTAATTCAGTGTTTTTAGAAAATCTACTCTTGTCTAGCACAGCTGGTTGAACTTAAAATATCTTTAACTAAACCGTTTAGAAGTAACTTTTTTAGTCTTTCCATCCTTCTGTGAACCAGGAGAGCTAAAATGCACCACTGTTGTTATGTCTTATCAGCTTCTCTTCCCATGACTTATTTACCTTATACAATGAAATGGATGTTATTGAATTTTACAGGTAGACATTTACCTGGAGTAATTACAATTAAGCAACTTGCTCGCAGGCTTGTGCAAAATCAAGTCCTCATGATATTACATGTTTGCATGTTTGTCAAGGAATCTCATGATTATCTATACTAGAAGACAACATTTTCACATGAATGCCCGCAATCCTCTAAATTCCCTGACAAAGTCATGCTGCAAAGTATAACAGGGTCGCTGTGATCCTGGAACATAACGATCCTGTACAGACTGAGCCTGCAAATTTACTCATTATTTGCTTGAAATATAAATCTAATATACTCAGCTCTTTAATGTGCTTATACAAGTTTAAAAGGCCTTCTATATGTGTGACATACATTCTGAGGAAATATCCAGAAAGTAAAATGTAAAATAGAATGTCTCCACAAAGTAATGGAACTTTTTCATTCAGATTTAGATATAAAAGGTTGTAAAAATGTTCTGCTGAAATGGGATTAAGACACAAATGAATTCCCAGCAAAGATCCAGATGCAATCACACATCTGTTTTTGGGTAGCGATTCAGAATTAGATCTGTTCTGAATACAAGTTCAGAATGAAGTCCATCATTCCAGATCTGCTAACATCAACACGAGGTCAGCTGAAAATCAGCAAACTGATTTGAGGATCTTTGACGCTAAATAACAGGAAACCATATATTTGGCTGGGTCTGCACACCTCAGATCCCCTTTGTATTAGCTTGATGGCATGAGGATAAACCAGAGAGGCAGTAAATCACTTTGCATTCTGGTGCCGCTGCTGTTAACCAGCAACTTAACAGTCTCTAAAGTGTGGAATTGTTTATCAACATCAAAAAACAATCTGCTCCCCATTTCCTGCTAGAGCTAAGTGATTCAACTGTAAATGCATGGGTAAAACCTCAGGTGGCAAGAAAACATCAGCACCAGAGGTCATTGACTCCCTCAGCAGTTACTGATTCACACCCTCAGCAATTGCTGATCCACAGCCAAAGCAGTTACTGATCCACAGCCTGAGCAATTACTGATCCACAACCTCAACAGTTACTGATCTACACCCTGAGTAGTTACTGATCCACAGCCTCAACAGTTACTGAACCACAGGCTGAGCAGTTACTGATCCACACCCTGAGCAGTTACTGAAGCACAACCTCAACAGTTACTGAACCACAGGCTGAGCAGTTACTGATCCACACCCTGAGCAGTTACTGAAGCACAACCTCAACAGTTACTGAGCTACAGCCTGAGCAGTTACTGATCCACCACCTCAACAGTTACTGATCCACAGCCTGAGCAGTTACTGGTCTACACCCTGAGTGTTTAGCCTCTAACCAATCAGAATCAGTAATTATTAAACTAACTACCTGGGAGAACAGAAAACAAGGCCTGGATTTGAAATCGAGGGCCTGAGTTGAATAGCCCTGATCTAGTATATGTTAAAACATTAGTCTTTTAAGATTTATTTACACTGCAGTTGCGTTGTGATATTTAAGTTCTGCTTTCCAATACTGACTGACAGCTGCATTTTCATTCACAACTGACCTACCTGCTCTTGTTGTTCCACATTACTTTTTTGTGTAAGAGCTCTGTAACACCTAAATTTCTCATTCGTGGGATAATAAAGGTTTATTCTATTCTATTCTATTCTATTTTACTGTGAAGTGCTTCCACACAACTGAATGATTTTGCTCATTATTTGGACCCTCATCTGCTGTGCACCATCTTCCTTCTGCCGTATTGCCAAGTAATCCAGAAAGAAAATTTTAATCGTTGCTTTTTAATAATTGGGATTATATACAGCTGTCACGATTACTCGTGTGAATAAAAAGTGACACCAATATCTGGAAAGATAAAATGATGGATTCATTTTAAACACTTCCTATCACAAAGGCATTTAATTGCTGTCTAATATTCCTTATGAAATTAATGGGACAATAAATGATAATCAATACTTTATTAATCCCCATGGGGAAATTCTCTTTACACCTCCCTCAACTTGCTCTTATGTGGAGTAAGTTGTCCGTGAAGGGCAGCCACCTGTAGCAGTGCCCAGGGAACTGGGGGTTAAGGGTCTTGCTCAACAGTTGTGCTGAGGCTGCGTTTCAACCAGTGACTTTCAGATTACAGGCACACAGGCTTAGCCCACTGCCCCCAAACAAGAATATTCCTTCCTGAGATCTGAACCAGGAGCCTTCTGGCCACAAGTCCCATTACTTATTGAGCAGGCAGGCTGGCTGCCTTTATAATGGCATCAGACCAGGGAACTTTGGGGGGTCCCTCTTCCACTCTAAGCATAATTATGGATTCCTGTTGGACCAAGATTTAATCACTGCTTACAGTTTGTGACAACTGCCCTTTGGAAGCTTAATTTGATCTGTTGGCTTCATTGAATTGGAAAAATCACTTTAGCCTTTCACTGCACTAAGAGGCTACATTATGTTTGTTTATAAAATCACTTTATCCACTCATAGCTCCAGGTAATTTCTCTAATTATGGCTCATTATCATGGTGGTAATGAATAAGCATGCTGTAAGGACGTGGCATGGCATGGCAGGGTCAGCATGGTGCCCTGTGCTTGGGCTGCTGCACAGAAAAATCAGTGTTTAACATGGGAATAGAGGTGTTTCATAAGATGAGCAAAAACAAGCATAAGGCTGAAGGACACAGTCTGGCTGCAGGTCTTCAGTGGGGACTACATGTATCATCTCAGTTGTTGAGAAAATTGCATTATTATCTTCCTTAATAAGCTTCAGCTAAACTCAATTATTTGCTGCACTGGGCAACTTGCAGACGTTTTGACAAACAACATTAATACCTGTCACCATTATGCAGATTGTAATTTATGTATGCAGGGTCACAATGACAGGAGATGAAAATGCGTCTGTGTGTGCGTGTCTGTGTGTGCCCGCCTGTGTGTGTATCTGCGTGTCTGTGTGCCTGCCTGTGTGTATCTAAGTGTCTGTGTATATGTATGTGTGTGCCTGCCTGTGTGTATCTGTGTGTGTGTGTGTGCCTGCCTGTATGTATCAGTGGGCCTGTGTTTGTGTGTCTGCCTGTGTGTGGATCTGCGTGTCTATGTATATGTGTGTGTGTGCCTGCCTGTGTGTATCTGTGTGCCTGTGTTTATGTGTGTGTACAGCTGTGTGTGGAGCAGTGTCTTTATATTCCTCTCATTATAGTTTCTACAATTTCTAAACTTGTGAAAATATTACTAGCTTAATGTCCATCATATGCAGGAAGACACTACACAGCCCTGGGTGTATCTGCAGTGAAAGTCCCTAACCTCACTTCGCAGCATCTGGAATGTATCTTGAACCCCAGGGTGCCATGCTATCATGCCTCATAAATCAGTGAATAAAAATAAAGAGGAGTGAAGGTACCTGAAGAGAAGCAAATTCAAAATATCTTTTGGTATCAATTTCAGACCTCATTTATCTCATTGAACACGAAGGAAGTGATACGCATATTGTTCATACAATGAAACCAGCTTGCAGACTCATGGAGTCTGTGCCGCAACATGCAGAGCAGGTGTACTGACTGCAGTGCAAGTTTACAGATCACAGGACAGTTTTACAGACCAGAGGGGAGGCTTACTGACTGCAGGACAGCTTGAGGTCTAATTAGACACAGGTACTTTAAATGTACAAAATAGTTATTATTATTATTATTATTATTGTTGTTGTTATAATAATAATAATAATAATAATAATAATAATAATAATAATAATAATATTGTTGCTGTTGTTAATTACAAAAATTAATTCTTCTGAATCTAAAAGGTGCATGTCCTTCTAAACCATCAAGGGGAAAGAAGAATTTGAATGCAGTACCCAGTTCCATGTTAGACATACATACATTTTGGTCCTTATTCGTTTGGACGATGACATAGTTTTAGCTCTGTACATCACCAAAATGAATTCGAAATTAAGCAATCAAAATGGGATTCAAGTGTAGAGTTTCAGCTTTAATTCAAGGGGTTTAACAAAGATACTGTTTCAGCTATTTAGGAACTGCAGCCATTTTTATGTATAATGCCCACATTTTCAGGGGCTCAAAAGTAACTGGACAAACTAACCATAACTGCAATGATCATTTTTAATACTTTGTTGAAAATCCTTTGCAGTTAATGACAGCCCAACCCTCGCACATCACCAAATGCAGTGTTCCCTCCCTAGTGATGCCCTGCTGGGCCTTTTCTGCAGCTGTCTCCAGTTGCTGCTTGTTTATTGGTATTTCTGACTTCAGTTGTATCTTCAGCAAGAGGAATGCATGTTGACTTAGGTTGAGGTCAGATGACGGACCAGCCATTGAAGCATATTCCACTTATTTGCCAAGAAAAGCTCAGGGGTTGCTTTGGCATTCAGTTTTGGGTCTTTGTCCGTGTGTAGTGAATAGTGTCCTGTTTTGCAGCATTTGATGAATCTGAGTAGACAGCATAGCCTTATACAGGTCAGAATTCATCCGACTGCTTCTCTCAGCAGTCATATCATCAACAAACACTAGTCACCCAGTTCCACTGGCATCCATGCTTGCCAGGCCATAACACTGCCTCTACCATGTTTCACAGATGATGTGGTGTGATGTGGATCATGGATCATTCTTTCCCATCACCATATTCCTTTCATATTTAGAAAAAAAAATTCTCCAGACCTGGGTAGGCTTTTTTTAGATGTTTTCCGGCAAAGTCTAATCTGGCTTTCATATTCTTATGGTACACCAGTCATTTGTACCTTGTGGTAAACCCTCTGTATTTACTTTCATGAAGTCTTCTCTTAATTGTACTCTTTAGTTTAAAGGCTGTTTAAAAATGTAACAAACTGTTGACTTGGCCATTTCTAATGCTTCTGCTGTCTTTTTAATGCTTCTTTTTGTTTCCTCAGCCTAACCATGGACTGCTTTACTTGCATTGACAGGTCTTTGGTCCTCATACTGAGAGTTCACAGCAGCAGCTTCCAAATGAAAATTCAATTATACACCATTTACCTGTTTAATTAGCATTAAAATGACAAATTAATGGCCCACACTTGACCGTAAAATAGCTTATTAGCCATTTGTCCTATTAATTTTTAACAAAAATGAGGGGAATATGTACAAAACTTATTTTTGTTGAAAGAAAGGTGAAAATCTGAACTTCAATCACATCATATATGTTTTTCTTCAAAGTCAAAATTAAAATAGTGTCACTCTCCAACTACTTATTTTATTTAATACAGTTTTGGTCCATAAGAAAATGTGTTTCACAGTGCAGACGAGAAGCCCCTGAGAGGCGGTTAATGCATGTGGGGAAAACATCACCCTGACAAAATTAAATGGCAAAAACATCTGCAAACACTGGCAGGACATGGCTGAGGTATGAAGCGTGCCAGTCAGCAGTGCTAACACCAAAATAGCCGTCGACTGAATGAACGCGGCTCACCATAATGTTCACTTTAAAGGTGGCTTCACACACAAGGAGGCCAACTGAGATTCTGCACCCATACACTGTTGCTATGACGATGCCTCTGCAATCCAGTTAGCAGACAGATGGACTAGCTGATTTTACCCCTAAATATAGTGAACGAATAAACCATAAGTAAAATCTGCAAAAGAATGTTCTCGTCAAGAAGGCCAGTTGAGTGACAAGATGTGATCGGACAAACGCATTTATTACAAAATAATTACAGTCCCAGCACCTAATCAAAATGAGCTACTGCAAAACAGCATATTTTATCATACATATTCCTACACTCCGTCTCGACAGGTCTGATTTCAGATGGCAGGGTGGTGCTTTGGAATATGTCCTGTGGGTCTCGAAGCTTGTATCCACCCTGCAAATCTCCAGTGAAATACCTACATGCATAAACTGCCACTTTCAATGAAAAAGCTCGTTAAGAAACCGGAACACTGATAAAAACAGGACACTGTGCCACCTAAACAGGGGTTATGAGGTGGGATGAAGGACTGCAGTGTAACTTTAAGGTGTGGGGGGACTGACCGCAGACCTTGGGGGTCACGATGTCTGAGCCTCTGTCCCGCCTCTGGAATAATGACCAACGTGCATGATGGACTGTGAGAAGTTCACCTGCACTCAAAAATGCAATGAGCACAGCTTTTTAAGCAGGAACTGCCGTAAAAAGATGATTGGCAGGGAGGACAGTAACCTGTGACTGTACCGTCAAACCCCATACAGCATGTTCCAGATGGATGGGGAACCTTCACACGTTACTGTGCTGCCCAGACTGGAGATTTCATTGTCTCTGCACAGCCACATGCACTCAGCATCACCTGACAGTAAAAGCCTGCTTTGTGCTGAGGAAGTGTGTGAGGGTCACGTCACGTTAGAATGTCGGTACTCAGTTGTTACTTTGTTACTACTTTGTTGTAACTGAAATGCTATACCTGGAAATCAAGCATGAGTTCTGTATCACTGCTTTTTCAGTGTTTTTTTTACCAGAAGTTTAGAGTCAAAGTCACAGAAGTCACTGCCTGCCCAGTATGTCATGAAACTGAAATGCCATTCCTTAAAGATGCAGAAGAGCTTTTTGTCCATTAAGTGTGTAGGACATTCGTAAGACAAATGGGCTTCACACCAAGAGCCAGACCTATTTTCCATGGCATCGTTTTTTGTTCATTGGGACAAGCAGAGTCTGTAGAACAACTGCTGGGTCCCACATCAGCTGACATATCCAAAGACTGCAGAGGACTTCCCTTCTTCACTGGCTGGGAGACACACATTGTACATCTAATTCTTTTGAAGTTTCAAACTACATTTCACAGGGATGAAGGATGAGCTGAATTCGCAAAGATTCTGGCTCAGCTGTTTCGGAGCCTCTGCCCACACATACAGGCAGAGGATCACATTTGTTATATGTTGCCAAAACAGAAACAAATTCCCTCCATGAACTAATTACCAACCATCCCATCTGGGAGCAGTAGGTGCTGTAATCCTGATTGTCAGTAATTCACCTTATCGCACACTTTCCTGTCAGAATAATATTCATCTTAGTGCATTTTCTTTTTCAGACATTGTTACTATATACCTTCAATTAAATATTTAACCAAGGCTTTGGCAGACTTATGCCAAAACCTAGCCCCACACCCTTTGGTGTTCCTGTGCTCCGAAGGTGGCCCACATCAGCAGCTGTCACCTCATGCTAAAAGCTTCAGCAGGCCTTATTCCAAGAGAGTCTGTGCTTGACAGCCAGAACTTGCTAATTAAAATGTCAAAAAACAGAGTCTCAAAGAACAGTGAACATGGCAGCTTTCTCAGGGGTCAGTGGTGATGGTATACATCATGGTGGCTTTCTCAGGGGTCAGTGGTGATGGTATACATCATGGTGGCTTTCTCAGAGGTCAGTGGTGATGGTATACATCATGGCGCCTTTCTCAGAGGTCAGTGGTGATGGTATACATCATGGCAGCTTTCTCAGAGATCAGTGCTGATGGTATACATCATGGCAGCTTTCTCAGGGGTCAGTGGTGATGGTATACATCATGGCGGCTTTCTCAGAGATCAGTGCTGATGGTATACATCATGGCAGCTTTCTCAGAGGTCCGTGGTGATGGTTTACATCATGGCAGCTTTCTCAGAGGTCAGTGCTGATGGTATACATCATGGCAGCTTTCTCAGAGGTCAGTGCTGATGGTATATATCAGGGCCGCTTTTTCAGAGGTCAGTGCTGATGATATACCTAATGACAGTTTTACTTTACAATAACCGCTACATGTTTTCTCCCATGCCTAATTACGGTTGCGAAGATGATTTCCGTGAATGTATATTTACAGAAACGGGCATGCAGAGAGATTCAAGTGAGCTTTCTGCTCTAGAGGCTGCACACTCAGGCTGATGTTATTTTATGTTGAGAACACCAGTTCAATACTTTGGTAATGTCCACAGTGCAATCAATCAGCCCAGGGGAATATCTGCTAATTGGGGCTGTGTATATCACTGATGCTAAATGAGATTTATAATTTTCTGCAGTAAACATCACATCTTTAAGTCAGTACTGATGAGTTCTATTCAAGAAGTAAATCACTAAAAGAGACAACACAAGGTTTCTGCTGTTAACATATGCTGAAACATAATTACGTTCAGAAAATGAACATTCCCTTAATAGATGCTGTAATGACCAGAATTCAATCTCATATGGTCCTTCAAAAATGAGCACATTTACAAATTAAGTAACATCTTCTATTTGATGTAATGAATCACATAAATGCTGCTAATTTTAGCTTTAATAGAAGGCATTGGCTATTAATCTGCAGAATTTTCAGAGCTTGTTGTTTCCATTTTGTGAGAGTACAGGTCGCTCTACTGGTTTCCTCGTTTGTCACATCGGCAGTGGGACTTCCTCCACATTTTTCAACAGCGACAGCGGATCAGTACAGGTGTCGGCCAATACCCAAAACTTAACAGCGTCATAGCTGATTACATGTGTATATTAAAGGCAACAGGTGTTCACCATAAACTAATAAATTACAATCAGAGTAGATTTAAATTATGTCAGAGGAAGGAGGAACAGCCAAATAAGCTCAGATGGATGGCCAGTGTCTATGTGCTTCCGTTTACTTTTTAATTGGCCTGTAGCTTGACCCCCACATTTTCTGCCTTTTCTAGCCAACCTTCCAGGTTACCCCCCATCTCCTAGTTCTGCTCACAAGAAATAAATCTCATTAATAATGTCTGCTAGCACTTGGCAGGCTCTAGCACCAGCCTTGGACACAGTCCAACCTTTTACAGACATTATTGATGACCTGCTATTCTGGCTTCGCCGCTGATGAGGGCCAATGAAGGATTAAGGTCAACTCTCACCTTCCATTACAACACTGAGGCAGAACATAGAGAAGGAATGGAAACGGTCACACTGGTGGGGAATGCTAAATGCCTTCTGCCCACTGCGGTAAATCGATCACTGCACAGAGAGCACTGCTACAGCCCTGCGTCTGTGGCAGAGGAGGAAGTGTCGGCTGTTTGCGTGCACAGCAGGCGTGCCGTGATCCACATGCATTACATCCCAAAGCCTTTGAACTGAGTAAAGCCGTGATAAGCAGCCCAACGGAAATCAAGCGTGTGTCTAATAATTCATGCGGAAGGAACAGCGGACAAACAGGGTCTCTTCTGCCGAGTGTTTTACGATTTGCTAAATACTGTTGAAAATGTTATTAAATAAGGTACAGAAAAGCAGCGAAACCACACCAAAAACTCCAAAATGCAGCATCAGACACATGTGCCACAGAGAACATCTAGGTTTGCTTTGCTGATGGTTTATCTTAAATCAGTCACAAACACAATAACAGCAAGTGAGTAGTGATGGCCTATACACACCACAGTACACACTGCCGTACACACCACAGTACACACTGCCGTACACACCACAGTACACACTGCCGTACACACCTCAGTACACAGTGCTGTACACACCACCGTACACACTGCCATACACACCACAGCACACAGTGCCGTACACACCACAGTACACACCACAGTACACACCACAATACACACTGCCGTACACACCACAGTACACACTGCCGTACACACCTCAGTACACACTGCCGTACACACCTCAGTACACAGTGCTGTACACACCACCGTACACACTGCCATACACACCACAGCACACAGTGCTGTACACACCACCGTACACGCTGCTGTACACACCACAGTACACACTGCAGTACACGCCGCCGTACACGTGCCATACACACCACAGTACACAGTGCTGTACACACCACCGTACACACTGCCGTACGCACTGCCGTACACACCGCCATATCCTCCTGAGACCAAAAGAAAAAAGTGCCCTTCAATTATAGGCTATTTGTCTTTGGAGGAAATAAGACATTTTACGATTTAGATTTTTTCAAATTAATTTTTATTTTTAATTCCACAGCATGTCCTCTTTAGTGTACAACAGGAATAAATATGTTTCCTTACATCAGTGAAAAGATGCAAAAATAAAACGTCCACTACAATGGACATGAATGAATGGGTGGGGTCTCAAGAGGATAAACATGTGAGGTTTATGGTGTAATTACCTGCAAATGGCACTAGACATTCCAGCTGCTGTTTGCCCACCTGAAGCAGAGCTGGAGGATGCAGGAGAAACAGACCCTGGGTTAGGGCTCCTTAACAATAATACAACACCTCCACACAGCTCCGGCAGACCTAAGCAACAGACATGGGAACTAAAGGACATCCATCCAACCATCAATCCATCCATCTATCCATCCATCCATCCATCCATCTTCTGCCGCTTAACTGGGCTCAGGTCACAGGGACAGCAGTTTTAGCAGGAATGCCCAGACCACTTTCTCCATGGCCAGCTCCTCCAGAGGGATAGCAAGGTGTTTCCAGGCCACCCGAAAGATATAATTTCTCCAGCATTTCCTGGGTCTGCCCCAGGACCTCCCCCCTGTTACCCGGAACACCTCCCCAGGGAGCCATCCAGGAGATAGATGCCCGAACCACCTCAATTCGAACGCCTCCTTTCGATGCAGAGAGGCAGCGACTTTACTTTGGGCCTCTCCCAAATGTTTGAGCTCCTCGCCCTCTCTCTAAGGCTGAGTCCAAACAGCCTGTGGAGGGAACTCATTTATGCCACTTACATTCCCAATCTCATTCTTTCGGTCACTACCCAAAGCTCATGACCATAGCTGAGGGAATGTAGACCGACAGGAACATCAATAGCTTTGCTTTCCGGCTCAGATCTCTCTTTACCACAACAGAACAGTACAGTGGTCTGACCCTCATCTCAGCCACCTCAAACTCAGCTGCAAACTGTCCGAGTGCCTGCTGTGGGTCACAGCCCGATGACGCTGACAGGACCATTTCATCTGCAAAAAGCAAAGGCATGATCCTGAGGCCCACTCCTCCCCTTGGCTATGCCTAAAAAATCTGCCCATAGAAGTTCTGAACAGAAAAGAACACAACACCCACCCAGAGCAAACATGTGCGTGTGCACACACACACACACACACACACACACACACACAAACCAGCTATAACTCAGCCAGATGTGTTTCACGGGATGCTACATTTCCTTCGGGATCAATAAAGTACCTATCTATCTATGTAACTTACATAAGCACAGTCACAGTACAGACATATAATGAACACGTCTTCCTTACCAGAGCAGCAACAATTTTCAGCAATTCTTATTTTACTGGGTATCGCAAACTTCAGTTCATCATAATAAATATGTACCCCATGTCCAAACCTAACAATTGCCCAGTTTGTTATGCAGGGGCTATTTAGCAAATAATTGGATGCAGGTTCCTTCTACATTATATCCTGCACATACATGGCCTAAATAACAAGAAGTCACTTACATGATATGTAAGGCTATTTCCATCCCCAGTCATTCTGGATTCACAGGCGCATTGTAATAAGGCTGCCAGAGCCCATACATTCACTGCCTCAAAGAAGGTAATGAAAGTGAAAACAAAGCTGCACGCCACTTTACTTTGGTCTTTATTATCTTTATTCATACTCTGTAACCGTGGACAATGTACTTCATGTCCCTTAAACAGGTGTACGCTGCTATATTTCAATTAATTCCATTCAGACTTCCTAATGTATGAAATTAGGGTATGCCATGTATTTAAAACTGCATTACTAACCTGAGTGCAATAAACAAAGGAACAGAAGGAAATAGCATGTAACACTGAAAACACACCATAAATGTAGACATCTATCATCCAGTGCATCGTGGTCAAGGCACTGAAGGACCTTTTAAAGCAAAACACAATGGGGTTTAAATAAGGCCAATATAGCCTTCTAATACAGTGACAGACAGAAATAAACAAGCCAAAACTATGGTACATTCCGCAAGACATGTATCAGATGTATCAGACATGATACATCTGATACAATTCTTGCGGATTACAATTCTCATTTGGACAGATATTTCCTCTTTCAGAAAGATACTTTCCACTGATATTAATTCATATTATTAAAATCTTTTCGACAATTTCAGAATGAGGACTGAACTGGCTAGCACGCAATTCTGAGTACATTCACAGTGAAACACTGTCATTTAGAACCAGATATAATTCACATGTGATTGGAGCCTTTGTTGAATGATAGAACATTTTCATAACTGAACAATGGGTGCTAGTGGGTGATAGTTCATTCTACATAATTCTGTATTCTAACATTATAGTAGTGCTGGGTGGTATACCAGTTCATCCGGTATACTGCTTTCATTTCCCATACAATATGACTTTTTCATGTACTACCATACCATAACATAGCTGAAACAACAGCTGGCAACAAATTATAACAATAGGCAGCAAATGATATATTATCTCTGCTGAGAGCGCTAAAGGTTCACTGTGCATACTCTTACTTATTACTAACAGTGATAAATTTATAATAACAATTCTCTATATATAAACTGTTCACCACTATGGTATAGTATTTTTCCCCAAACGAGCTTGATGGGCCAAATGGCATCCTCTCGTTTGTAAATTTCTTATGTTCTTATACCTACTGCTTCAGTCTGTACCTGACAATTTGGATTATGCGTCATCTAATTAGGTCTGCAATTAAATGCATATCGATAATGCAAAATCCATAATATTATCAATTCATCACGGTAATAATTGTTAAAATCATGCCATTTAAGCAAACATGTTGTTATGAAGTTAAATATACAGTAATAATCAATAAAGCATGTATTTGTGGAGCCAAATATAGTTATAATCAGTAAAACATGTCACTAACAAGCTAGATACATATAAGACAGGTGGCAGCATGGGGCTCAGTGGGCTAAACCTGTGTGCCTATAATCAGAAAGTCGCTGGTTCAAACCCAGCCTCAGCACATCTGTGGGTCCTTGAGCAAGGCCCTTAACCCCCAGCTCCCTGGGTGCTATTATGGGTGGCTGCCCTTCATGGACATCTTACTCTACAAAGAGCCAGCTGAGGGAGGCATAAAAATAATTTCCTCGCAGGGACAGTAAAGTATCTATTATTATTATTAAGAATAAGAACACAATAAATTTACAAACGAGAGGAGACCATTCTGCCCATCAAGTTCATTTGGGAAGAGCTCAGCTAATAGTTAGGAATCCATGGTTTTAGCTTGCACTACACTAACAGGAAGACAACCCCATACTGTAACTACACTCTGTGTAAAGAAGTGCTTTCACAAATCCAGTGTAAAATGTTCTCCTGCTTATTACCACCTACTTCTTGTATTTGAACTGATTGGTTGAACAGCATCCAGACCTGTTAGAATCTTATATATCTGGATCATGTCAACTAATCTCTCCTCATAAGACTAGGAATCATTCTTGCAGCCCTAAGTTGGACCATTTCTAAGGCAGTAAATGTCCTTTTTAAGGTAAGGTGTCCAAACATGCACACAATATTGTAGGTGGGGTCTTTGCAAAGAATTGTATAATTGTAGCATCTCCTCCCTTAACTCCACACACCTAGAGATGTAACCCAACATGCGATTGGCCTTTTTAATTGCTTCCCCACACTGGTGAGAGTGGGACATGGAAGCATCAACATATACACCAAGATCTTTCTCGTAATCAGCTACCTTTATTTCAGTTGAACCCATAAAATAACTGTACTTTATATTTCTGCTCCCTGCATGGATTACCTTACATTTATCTGTACGTTAAATTTCATTTGCCAGGTATCAGCCCAGTTGCTAATTAAATCAAGATCCTGTTATAGTCTCTGTGCTACTGTGCTGTTTAGCATCTGCTACACAACCCACCTTGGTGTCATCTGCAAATGTAACTGGTTTAATATCGTTAATGTAATTTAGGAATAACCCTGGTCCTAAAATTGAACCCTGCGGTACCCCACTATGAATGCAGGCCCACTGTGACATTGTGCCTCTAAAAACTACTCGCTGCTTCCTTTCTGTTAACCAGTTTTCAATCCAAGCATCTAGAGTTTCTAAAATCCCTGCTGATTTGAGCTTAAGTAGGAGCCGTTTGTGGAGGACAACATCAAAGGCCTTCTGGAAATCTAAGTAGATAACATCGTAGGACTTTTTGAGCTCTCTTGTCGCTTCCTGAAAGAACTCAAGTAGATTAGTTAAACGGCATCTACCTCTCTTAAATCCATGCTGGATAACCCTAAGAATGCTGTTTGAATCCAGGTAAGCTACCATTTTTGCATCCTGAAGATTAGTGATTCCAGCTTTTAGAGCTCATTTTGAGTTAAAATACCGGAAGAATCTTTTAATGTCATCCTCCAGTGTAATCTTCCTTTCAACATTCTTATTAGCGAGTCTAATGTTATTTCGTAACTCAACCTGTAGCTTTATATACTCCTTCTTTATTCTGACATTGTTAGATATTTTCCATTTGTGGAACAGAGTCCTTTTCCTCCTGACTTTAGTCTTAATTTCCGTAGTAAACCACTTTGGATGCAAATTGTAGCACGTGCAATATAAAGCAAGTTGATGATTTTGTGCATTGAAATAATACTCAGAAGCACATTTACTGCCGGGATCGATAGTGCATGGTGAACTGTCTTTCACAATAATTTCCTAGATTTAGTTTTGCTGGAAATAGGTATGAAGTCCTCTTCCGCTTGCAATAATGTGCTCTAAAAAAAATTATGCCTCTTCAACAGTTTTGCTATTTTAATTCCATCAAGTTTCTAGTTTCAGTCTCATACCATTAAAGTTAGGCTTCCTAACATTGAATATTTTTGTATTGGACTTTGCTCTTCGGACACTAAAATTAACTGCTAATTTAACCATGTTAAGATCACCACTGTATAGTGGTTTTAAAACCTCAAATTTTCCAATCATAACCTGGTTATTAAGAAAACAAGATCAAGAAGGGCTTCTCCCCGGTAGGAGTTTTAACAAACTGAGTAAAAAACAATCCTGTACCACTTATATCATCTCAAGTTGAATTATAGTAGAGCCAGAGACTGTGCCCCACTGTATCCCAGGTAAATTAAAATCACCCATAACCACCACAACATTTTTATTACTCATAACCCTGATATCACCGTATAACATTCTGCTTTCCTCTGCAGCTATATTAGGTGGTCTGTAACAAACACCAACAACTAGGCCATTTGAGTTTTTTAGCATCTAGTTTTATCCATATAACTTCTGTACTTTTCTTTTCTGTGTACTGCAACACCACCTCTCTTCCTGCCTCTACAAAACAACATGTAACCATCCATATTATATTCTTCACCATCATTGTCACTCATCCATGTATCTGTTATTCCTATAATGTTGCGATAGTCTGAAGAAATAAAAGCCTCTAAATCATGAATTTTGTTTCTAATACTCATAGTGCAGACAGCAAAGGGTAGGCTTTTTACAGTGTCCACTTTTAATATTAATCCATCTCTCCCCACCTATATCCCTAACTAACCACCCTGCCCCCCCAGACCCTAGTTTAAACATTCCTTGACTACTCTACACATTTGTCTCCCCAATACACCAGTTCCCTTCCTGTTCAGATGTAACCCATCCGACTTGAACAGGTCCCACCTATTCCAGAAGGTCTTCCAGTGACCCATAAACCTAAACCCCTCTTCCTACACCACCCTTTTAGCCACGTGTTTAATGTCCTTATCTTAGCTATCTTAACTTAACCTGGCTTGCATGTAGCATGGGAGGTATTTCGGAGAATACCACTTTGGACATTCTTTTTATCTTCCTACAGAACAGCTTTCCTACTCTTGCCTGCGTCGTTGGTGCCAACCTGCACCACAGCCGATTGGGGCCAAAAGACTGTGCACACGATCCAGAAGATCCATAACACATCATACGGGACCCTCTATCACGCGTGTAACTGTCTACACCTCACCCTGAATCCCCAACTACCACAAGCTCCCTCTTCCTGGTGCCCAAGGGTCCACCTACCTCCCCAGTCTCTTCCCAAAAGCAGTTTGACACAGTTCAGACGCCGCCTCTGTAAAGCATGTACACATTTTCTTATGTCTAAGACTTATGGTCACCCAGCTTTCGGTAGTGAAACAATTCTTATCAAGCTAAGTAGAAGGTTGTAATGAATAAAAATGTGTCAATATCGAAAATAATATTCATTAGTAGCCTGATAGTACTTGTCAATTATACTATCGAGCTAAAGGTAAATGATTTTCATAATTAAAAACGCCTTTTTAAAAACATTAGCCAGCATATTTTATTGACATAAACACTTGCTACCGTGGTGAGGTTAACTTTAAGAAAATAAAAAGAAATACAGTGATATACCTCGAAATTGCCGTGATAGAAATTTTCGGTCATACGCCCAGCACTGCATCATAGCCACTCCTAATGATGCATGTAGCATGTAGATATATTAAACAAATATCTGCACAGCACAAACCATTTCCCATCTAGATAAAATGTACCAATGCAAAGTATTTAAAACACAATAATATTACTTTGAAGCTTTGCTGAATCTTAGCAGGTCCTTTGAACTCACAGTACATTTTGTCCTGAACAGATACTGGTCACCCAGCAGTTAAGATAGATTCTTGCCCTCAGTAATTACTCGAGTGCTTGACAAACCCATGACTGGAAGGGAATGGTTCCCCGATCAATATCCCGAGTGGCCCTCTCAGATCGACCACTAGGGGGCGCCAGCACTTACCCCCCTAAAACTTGGATCACCTGTTCCGCCTGACAGCCCTAGGCACTAATTGCTCTTTCCCTGCTAATGCAGGCACACAGATCTTCCCTTATTTCAAGGCTGCTTGTTCAATGATGGCACCATGTGCTTCAGAGTAGCTCTGCTGGTTAATTAAGCTTCTTTACCGAGTTGTAGGTTGGGCACTTGTCTCAATTAAACGACCGTTTACAGTAATGTGCTAGAATCCGCCAGGTGAAATATGAAACTCTGCAAACCAAGTCCCCAAATGCTGTTTACACCTCCCACCCGACACACTCCCCTCCCCTGCCGGGCCATGCATTACCACGCAGATCAATTGATAGATTGTGCTGTCCAAAGTGCCGTAACTAAATCAGCTAATTCTGATTATTCAGCACAGATCCGGGAAATGGAGGCCCTGTCACCAATCACTGATCACCGAGCCCCGGACAGATATGGACATTTTGCTGTCACTTGAACCTAATTTATTGCCAACTACCACATTGATTAACCTTGTATAGTTCCACAGTGCCTCCCTACATAGGGGCAGAGTAAAAAATTCAAGAGGAAAAATGCAGGGATGTGCGTTTGGTGGAAGGTCCCACCCCAGTCTGCCATTATAGCCCCCAAATTACTCTTTCACGGTGATTTTCACCTAAACCACTTCTAAGGCTTCTTAGTGCTGCACGCTTGCTGTTGCCTGTGGTGGAAGGACTGAAGCTTAGTACTTAAGTAAAAGTTCAAATATCCTGCAAAATATGTACTCAAGTAAAAGTAGAAGTGCTACATCAACAATCTTACTTAAGTGAAAGTACTAAGTACTTACTTTTAAATTTACTTTAAAGTATTTTTTAAGTAAAAGTACTCACACGATGGATTGTCTCAACGTCTGGGGTGTGCCATTTCGTAAAAGAATAGTAGATATACTGACTTACGCCTCTACTGATGTCACTGCTCTTAATAATTACAAGCAACTATACAGTATATGTGTATTGGAAAGTTTGGTGTGCTATGATATATCTTTAAATCATTTATGTAGTTGTAAAACTATTCAACACATCTGCCATCATTGGAGCTAATAAAGCCTCCCGATTGGTAGGAAATGGCAAACAACGCCAGAACGCAATAGGTTAACTATTTTTTCATGCAAGATTTTGAGGAAATTGTGTTCATAAAATGTAACGACTAACGGCATAAATTGTAGAAATGCAGCAGAATAGAAAGTACAGATAATTGCTGCAAAATGTAATGGAGTAAAATAAAAAGTATGCATTATGATTTTTACTTAAGTACAGATATGTAAAAATGTACTTAAGTACAGTAACGAACTACAAATACTTTGTTACATTCCACCACTGGTTGTTGCTAATAATTTACTGTTAATTTACTGTGATTCAATTGAATTTTCTTTTCTTTTACACTTTCCATAAAATTCCTCAGCACAGTAAAACCCCTATTTGTCAGGGACTCATTGGAGATGCACCTGCAGAGAAGGAGCAGCTTTAGGTGACCATGATCCTATAGAGTAGAACTGTTCAAATTACGGTCCATAAGGTCTGAGCACTGCTTATATTCCAGCCTTCCTTTACCCGTGAGCTGGGTGTCAAGTCCCTGTGGCCAATCAGAATCAGTAATTATTGAACGGACTACCTGGGTGGATTGAAAACATGGCCTGGATTTGAAATCAAGGTCCAGATATGAAGCTTGTGAAGCGACATCCTATTCATTACAAGCAGGCTGCAGCCAGAGAGGCAGCCCTGATAGCTGGGTGTGGTTCCCCTGGAGAGCTGCAGGAAGTCCGACCCGGGACCATCAGCCCTGATAGCTGGGTGTGTTTCCCCTGGGTAGCTGCAAGAACGCCGAGTCGAACCACCACAAACTGATGCCTTTTCATTTGTCTCGTCTAAATTTCAGGTTGCTGCAGTTATCGGAGAACTTTTAAAAGGGACCAGAGACAGCAGAGACGGTAAATTACACTGACACACTGCATACTCTGTGTCCAGTGAACATATAGGCCGTGTGTGTAGCACGTGCAATATAAAGCAAGTTGATGATTTTGTGCATTGAAATAATACTCAGAAGCACATTTACTCCCGGGATCGATAGTGCATGGTGAACTGTCTTTCACAATCAGAGGCAAAATGTATGTGTCTTAGGTATTCGGCTAGGGTTTTTTCCATAACTGATTAATGTGCTGTGCACTCACATGCAGCCTAACAATTTCACAATAGATAAGAGCCCTGACTGATGATTAATATTCCTGCAAAAAAGTTCTTAACCAATAGCTATCAGCTTGCAATTTGCGAAGCAGAAAAGCTGCATTAAAGACGGGCTTATTAAAAAGTATTTGACAGCATCAGCATCTGCAGTTTTAAAGGCGAGTCCAGCATGGTAACAGCGAACCATTTCTGTATGGCACACTTGACTGGCACACACACACTCGACTGGCACACACATTCGACTGGCACACACACTCACAGTGCCAGCGTTTGTGTGCCAGTTAGCAAGGAAGCCAAAACCACCCAACACCAAGCTTCCAGCCATAAGCAGTCAAAAGAATCACTTTCCATTTTAAGAGAAATACTACATTTTTGTTTCACAGCTTTGCTTTTCCAGTAACTGGAATGCAAGAACAACATAGGAGCGCCCCCTGGTGTCCTGGCTATTTGCATTTCAGCACTCTAAGATAAGAGCTTTCCTGATGATGAAAAGTAGAAAATAAAAAATATATTTTTTATTAATTTACTCTTTTATAGTTCATTTCAGTTGAGTCCAAAAATTCTAAGGAATCCAAGGGCTTTAATTCCCAAATATAAAGACATAAATCGAGACATAAATCCCTCATGCTGTGAAGTAAAAAATGCAAAAGAGCCAGATTCCAGGTGCTTATAAAGGGGGTCTTCAAATTTGGCAGCTGGAATGAGTAAATATTATATGGTCCATTATATAAATTCAGGCATGTCATAGACTTTGTGTGGTGACTGCAGTCTCGTCTGTTGCTGAAACAAGATGCTAGATTGCTAGACATACAAATGGTGCAGATTTGACATTCTGATATCTGTACACTTCTGTGTGCTTATCTATGTTTTAAGGATTAAGTGTATTTATATAATCACTAACAGAGGAGACCGAGGACAATTGTTGAACAGGGTCAGCTGAAGAGATTCCTACATCATAAAATCACCGTCAAACATCATCATCTTAGATTCCCTCACACACCACTAATGTTTAGCAAACCAGGACAGCTGGTACTTTGAAGGGAATTTGTTTTTCCACTGTGTGATTTTTCTGCATTTTATAAAAAACTAAAATGATAAAATTTAACAATTGTCCTTGACCTTCTGTAAAATACTGGTCATTCAGTGCCATACACACACCAATAAAAATCCGGCATATTACAATTAACAAGATATACACCTAGTCACAAATGCTGATATCGATGTGGCATTCAGCAACTCACCTGAAAACAGGACAGTGTTTGCTTCTGAATTCTGAAAAAAATGTCCCCACAAAGTCAAAGTAACAGCCTTTCATGACTTTGTGGGGACGATTGGTGCCCACGATGTAATATAGACATGACTGCACACACACAAATATGTCATGATTAGCATCTGGAGTAAAACCCTATACAGACACTCATTGGGTATAATGTAAAAAAGCTTGCTCTAGCTGGAACTTCGCTCTGTCAGGACAGTGAGCTCACTGAGAAGGAGATATCTGGGATTAACAGGCACTGTCTGAACAGGACCCATGCGTCTTACTGACACGCCCTTCTGTAGAATGACAGAGCTGACCTGCCCTGCCAGGGCACCAGCTGCCTTCTTATCCACCTTAACCGCTCCATGGGGAAACCGCTCCTAATTAGGGCGTTTCGGCAGAAGGAAAGTTTAAAAGTGCTGGGAAATGGTTAAAAAACGGCTGGAGGAAATGAAGGCACAGCTCTGAATGAACGGCCCAGTCAGGCTGCACACAATCAAAAGAAGCCACTGTCTTCCTATTTAATCATCGCAGTTCCTATGTCATGTACAAACTACACTGGCATGCAGCCTGTTCTGTTGCTTCAGCGTTTTTTCCCCAAACTCTTTCATCTTTTACCTCTTTACTTTGTTTGCTTAACTCGTGTTTTATCTGTACAAAAAGGGCCAGAGCCGCCTCTACTTTCTGAGGCAGCTGAGGTCCTCTAACACCTGTCAGACAATGCTCAGGATTTTTTATGAGTCTGTTGTGGCCAGTGCCATACTCTATGCTATTGCATGCTGGGGCAGCAGGCTGAGGGTAGCGGATGCCAACAGACTCAACAAACTGATCCGCAAGGCCAGTAACATTGTGGGGATGGAGCTGGACTCTCTTAAGGTGGTATAGGAGAGGCGGATGTTGTCCAAGCTAAGGACAATGCTAGACAATTTCTCCCACCCACCCCATAACGTGCTGGCCAGTCACAGGAGTACGTTCAGTAAGAGGCTACAACTACCCGAATACTCCACTGAACGACACAGGAAATCAATCATCTGTCTGAGCAACGCAACTCCACATCCGCAACTCAACCCCATGTATAGTTAATTTATGTAACTTATTAGAATATTGTTTGTATATTGAGTTCCATTTGTAATTTTGGCCCATTTGTAATTTTGGTATTGTAGATTTTTATTATTTGTTATTGTATTTCACTTGTTACTTATCTTCTTACTGTCCGGGAGCAACTGTACCCACATAATTTCCTCAGGGATCAATAAAGTATTCTGAATCTGAATCTGAATCTGAATGAGAGCTTTCAGAATCACATGAGCCAAAATGTGCCAAAGGCGTATGATTGTGAAAGCTCTGATGGCCATTTATACAGACTGTACATGTTGAATAGTAAGTGCAGTGATTAAAGAAGAAAACTGTGGCTCTGTTCATATGGAAAATATCATTGCATGACAAATACTGTCCATTTGACTCAGTGCTTCTGATCTTCTGAGAAATGACAGCTAGAGATGCAGTCAAACAGAGCTATTGTTCAAGGCTGGCCATTAGTCACCTTACCCACAGCATATGGCGGCCATGCTTGGTCATGCTCATTCTCATTTTCGCTCGCATTACTTAACAGAGGAAGCAGACTCACGTTGTTCATGTACTCGCCAAGCAGGTCCTGCAATGCCTGCCGCACCGCATTGCACTCAGCCACAATGCGTTCGCGGCGGTCGTCCCGCGTACATGACGAGTCAGCCATGAGGGCAGCACCGCTGATGATGCTCTCCAGGCGCTCCTCCAGCGATGGGCGGAACCGGGCCTCACTGAAGGTCAGCGGGTCCAGGATGATCTTGTTCTGGAAAGTGCACGAAAGAGCGTGAGAAAGTGATTGACAGCTACAGACCTCCATCTGAGCACATCAGCGACTCACAGCTAAAGGCCACTATCTGTGCAATCAGCAATTGACAGCTACAGGCTCCAGTCCGAGCAGATCAGTGATTCAGAGCTACCGGCCGCCATCTGAGCATATCACTGATTCACAGCTACAGGCTGCCGTCTGAGGATATCACTGATTCACAGCTACAGGCTGCCGTCTGAGGATATCACTGATTCACAGCTACAGGCTGTGGTCCGAGGACATCAGCGATTGGCAGGTATAGGCCACCATCTGAGCACATCAGCAATTGGCAGTTACAGGCCGCCATTTGAGCACCTCGGCGATTCACAGCTACCGGCCGCCATCTGAGCACTTTGGTGATTCACAGCTACAGGCCACCATCTGAGCACTTTGGCGATTCACAGCTACAGGCCACCGTCTGAGCACATTGGTGACGGATAGCCACAGGGAGCTACAAGTCACCATCTGGGGAGATCAATGGTTAACAGATACAACCTGCCATCAAGGTGATTTTCTGATACAGATAATCCAAATGAATAAGGAAGGCCGCTTACACTGGAAGTGACTACCAAACACTGCAGAAATTTTACTAAATTTCCCGGAGGAACCTACCCGAGGGGTTAATAAAGTACTATCTATCTATCTATCTATCTATCTATCTATCTATCTAGAAAAGTAAGTAATGGGGAGCGATTTTAATTGCCAATTAATTCAACTAGGTTAAGGCACCAGCTTTCCATGGATTAAAAGAGCAGGAAGAACGTGACATTTAAACTTCACATCTCCTGTCTTCTGGATCCTGGAGACTGTAATCTGGAATAGTATAACAGATCTAAGTAACAATCATAGCAGATTGCTAATAATAAAACTTAGTTACTATTTATACATCCTCAATAATAGTTTAATGATTCAAGTGAATTTGAACAGAATATGACAATGAGCACCTCCTTTTTCAGTGCCCTGATAAAACTGCAGAGAGCATCCTCAGCTTCTCTACCAACTTTGAGGAATCTCGTTATAACTCGTTATAACTTCATCTGCTGTCTCTCTAGCCTTTGCTAGGGTCAGTAACCCTGTTAGCGTATTCAGGGAGGCAGGCAGTGAACAAATACCCTCCTGGCTTTTATCACTAGTTAGACCGTGCCGTTACACCGTTGCACATCCTTCCATCCATCTTCCAAGCCCCTGTCAGCTGGCATAGTGCAGAAGACAGGGAGCCCCACGGCCTCCATCTGCATCCTACCTTGAAACTCATATCCCACAAACACAGGGAAGTCCACACTATTCCTCACTGCATGGCTCAGGTGTCAGATACTTTGTAACTAAATAGAAATGGCCAATTGTATGAATCTCCATGAATGAAGAAGGCACATGCATTTCTGGGGTGGTTTAACAGTTTAAAACATTTAAAACGAACAGTGCTGGATCATGGTAGAACAAAACTGTATCACTCTTTTAAAAATGAACATACATACTACAGCAGGATGTCTCTGTCAATGCCTGACAGTAAAGTCGAAATGTATTTCTATATCTCTGAGAAGTGACACTGAGAAGTGACACCTGCAGTCAGAGAAAACTGTGACAGAAGAATTCGGACATTCTGCCATGGTGGTTTGTTCAAGTCACACTGGTTTTCTGAAGTCTTCTGAACCCTGAAACATGCCATGTGAGTGATGCTCGGTCACCTTCATGCGCCTGCAGAAGTTACAGCCCTGAAATACCAAGGCTGTATGCACAGAGAAGCTTAGTGACAAATACAAACAGACTCCGGCCTTAATTGTGTCCAAAAGGGATAGGCCTGCACACCCGGTGGCAGCTGAGATCACAGTTCTCCGGCCTTAATTCTGTTCATAAGGGATAGGCCTGCACACCCGGTGGCAGCTGAGATCACAGTTCTCCTTCCTTAATTCTGTTCAGAAGGGATAGGCCTGCACACCCGGTGGCAGCTGAGATCACAGTTCTCCGGCCTTAATTCTGTTCAGAAGGGATAGGCCTGCACACCCGGTGGCAGCTGAGATCACAGTTCTCCTTCCTTAATTCTGTTCAGAAGGGATAGGCC
>JABFEA020000017.1:6881016-6913009 GCA_019775915.2 Cyphomyrus plagiostoma | reverse complement strand
AAAGAAAGAAAGAAAGAAAGAAAGAAAGAAAGAAAGAAAGAAAGAAAGAAAGAAAGAAAGAAAGAAAGAAAGAAAGACTGAGTAAGAGAGCGAGTGAGCGAGTGAGTCAGCATATGGCTCAGTGGGCTAAACCTGCGTGCCTATAACCAGAAGGTCGCTGGCTCAAACACAGCATCAGCTTCTCTTCAGGTCCTTCAGCCAGCCCCAAAAGACCAAGTTTAGGGAAGCATACAGAAGTCAATTCCCCCAAGGGGTATCAATTATGACAGATAGATAAAATGACGTATTTAACATACATTAAACAATCTTTAAAAGTATTTTGTTTCTGTCTAGCAAAATACAAATCACAAAATACTCCTAGACCTCATTCCAAAGCTGACAGTGATGCATAATATAGCCGGGTCTACGGAGAAATACAGTCTAATGTCTTCAGACACTGACGGGTCTTCAATAAGGCAGCATAAACCTTGTTAAGGAGGTTTGTCTTGTAAAACCGCACGGCTGTGGAGGGAAAGATTATGGCGTTATATGTGCTTCATTCCTGAGCGCACAGTGGAACTTCCACAAACAACATCTCCGCTTATTGCGAGCTCAACCCGGCCTGCACGCTCGCTCACTCTGCTTAGTGGGAGCTCAACCCGGCCTGCACGCTCGCTCAACCCGGCCTGCACGCTCGCTCACTCCACTTAGTGTGAGCTCAACCCGGCCTGCACGCTCGCTCACTCCACTTAGTGCCAGCTCAACCCGGCCTGCACGCTCGCTCACTCCACTTATTGCGAGCTCAACCCGGCCTGCATGCTCACTCACTACGCTGTGTGCGCTCAATTCTGCCTGCATGCTCACTCAATTCGCTCTGTGTGCGCTTAACTTGGCTGGCATGCTCACTCACCTCACTCAGAGCATGCTCAGCCTGGTCTGCAGGCTCACTCAATTCCCTCTGTGCGCGCTCAACTTGGCTTGCACGCTTGCTCAATTCGCTCTCAGTACTCAACTCAGCCTGCACGCTCTTGACACACCAATACTTTTGTGTCACAGTTATTCACCAATCCTTCCACTTCTTAAAGTTACAATATCCAAATACACAGCCAAAACTTTCAAAAAGAAGCTCGATGCAACAGTAGTAAAAAATCGGCGGTGTGTCGATATTTTCAAGACTAGATATCCCAATGTATGTTCAGGAATTAGGCACAAATAAAATATCATAAAGAACCGGCCGACACGCAGCGGAGCGTACAGTGCATGGCGCGGAGTGAATTAACCCATATACCATGGTTATCAAAAAACATTATTTTCACATTCACAAGTCGAAAACTCATTTATTGGTAGAACTACTTTCTTCTACCAGTGATAAGACATTTCTGTTTAGTTTTGGTTCATTTTAAATTGTGTACTACATCTGGAATTCTGAGTAACATATTACAATTAAAGTTTATAATTGTGCATCAATTTACTACTGCAGTTCGCCAGGCAGAGGCACTACACATGCAGTTATATAAAATGAATCAACACCTCCCCACAGTACCTCTCAGAGGCAGTGGACAGGACCTCGATTTTCAGAGATGGATGATACAGTTATTGCAGCTGGACATGACATGGATGGGCTACATTACCATTGAAGTCGATGTCTTGGTTAGCATTTCTCATCCTATGAGTACTTATATGTGAAGTCAGAGAAACATGGGTATAAAGAGGATGTTTCTCTTTGAAGATGACAAATGCATGCAGGTGATGTTTCAGTGGGAGAATTCAGTGGGGAAAAAAAAAACAACTTATTCAAAATTTAACTCTATGGCTAATAATTAATGAAGGTTACCGCTAATAATCAATTCAAACAAGCTGAATTTTTCAGAATCATCTGTGTCTGTTGAGCACAGTGTCAGACTTCAGCAGTATCACTGTCAGTCGAAGTGCATTTGAAGGTCTCCTCTGTAATAAAGTCACTAGCTTTAAGTAAACTGCCTGGTACATCTCTAGCTCTACCTGAGTGCTGTTACCACATGCTTCAATGTGTCAACATCAGGTCACCTTGGCAAAGCTGACTCAGAAGCTCCGCTGGTGTCAGAATGGAGAGTCGGCGCATGACGTAAAGGTGTGAGCAGCTTTACATCGGCTGGACTACAGACAGCCAGATCACCACCATTAGACGTTCTGCCAGCTCATTTCACATTGAGGAGACCATCATCATCAATCCACAGCTAACTTCACTGATCTGTGGATTATCACACATTTCAGAGGTCAGTGTTGCCTTAATGTTTCTTCATAGAAGGATAAATCTGATATCTATAGTTACAGTGAGTTTCCTAGTGCAATATAACAACCTTCTAGCTTGAGTCTAAATTTAATTTGTCCGACTGATGGTACTTCCATTACTTAAACCCACTTTCTATATTAAATTTAAAATCATGTGCATACAATATTAAAGAAACTTAATGGCTAAGCCCTATTGCATCTCACATGCAATTTGTTTTGTTTATTCCACAGCCAAACTTTCCTTATACACTGATAAAGTCATATTTATCTTGATTTTCCGCTGTTCCATGTCTTATAGCTTCTTTAACCAAATGAAAATGCATTAAAGATTTCACACAAACATGAGGTTCCAGTTCACAAAGTATCAGTAGTTGCCAAGGTGTTGAGGGGTCAAGAGGTTTACTACATAGGCTATCCATCCCCATAAGACCATGAAAACCACAGAAATATTATTAGTAATTAGAATTCTTAGTTAGAGAAGGTCAAAGGTCTCAACCTTGTATAGGGGCAGGGTGACATAGAGAGGCATTACCAGAGGTCACTGAGGAACACTCCCCCCCAGCCAGGATCAGGACCATGGTCAGACGGTGGAGACATTACAGGAAGGCAATGGGGTACACCCCCCCCCCAGCCAGGAGCAGGACCATTCAATGTGCTGATGGGTGTCTGTCAGGTGCCTGCCCCACTTCTAATCAAACCCCCATAGTAGCGGCAGTATTTCTGTTTCTGAAACATCAGCAGTACCCTCTGTGAACGCTTACTAAAGCATCATTTAGCTTCAAAACATTCTGGCCTGACGTATGTTCTCAGAAACGAAACAATATTATGCACCTAGTTATGTATAACATCTAAAGAACTGAAAGAGTGCTGCTGTATCTAATACAAAGTCCACTTCTGCTCAGGTGTTTTTTCCCAGTTTATCTGTTTCCTTGAGCTGCTTATCTAATAATTGAATCTAAACGTATTTACATCTATATATTCATATGTTATCATCTTATGCTGCACTCAGAGGTCTGATAACACCTTGAGCTGATACCCATCCAATGTATATGACATTCAACCACTCAGGTATCTGACAGCATCCAGCTACATGATGCCATGTGAAATAAAATATTTATTAGTTTGCTTATTTGAAACTTTCTTAACCTGTATGAAAAACTGTGTTCTCCTATCACCCCTGCTATGAGGAAAGTTTAAGGTGGACAGTGATGATATTGCTGATGATGATGACAATTATGCTGCTGATGATGACTATGCTGATGAAGATGATGATTGTGATGCTATTGATGATGATAATGATGATGATGATGATGATGAGGATGATGATGAGGATGATGATGAGGATAATGATAACAGAGCGTGGCTGTGCAGTAGTGGCTGGACATTCATCTTGAGCAGGAATGCTGTGACTGGCAGAGTCCAAATGACGGGGAATATTCAGTCTGAAGTGGGCAAATCAGCTCAAGCTTCTGAGATGTTAAGGCAGACCACTTAAAAGAATATGTGCATTCAAGAAATATACCAGGCAAAGAAGGAGCATGGGACAGACCTTCGAATGAGGTACAAACTCCTGTGTCTCAAATGTTAACAGCAATCTGTTTCCCTGTTACTGTGCCAAGTAAGGCAGATAATCAGGGAGAAATGGTTAAAATAAAGGAGTTCCTGCTTATATGCAAAGGGACTTTATACTGCCTATTATGCTTGTTCAGTGTAAACTTAATTTGCATTTAGTACAATAAAAAGTTTAGCATTCCAGCAATTTCATTATAATTTACTATGGTACTTGGTGCAATACAGCACAAAATCTACTCCGATGAAGTCAGATTCATTTTTTTCGTACATTTCTCTCATATATTATTTACACATATTGTCCATATTATTTTTCATGATGTTCAGGGGAGACTTCTTGCAATGTGGAACCTTTTAGACACACTAAAATCCACGCTGCGTGATGTGAGATCTGCTACATCTCAGCCAGCATATACCCCCGACTGACCCCAGCCAGGTCTCACCCTGACCCGGACGTCTGCACTTCCTTAATTAAAAATATGTTCATCCTGATGGCACAGGATAACAAAGAGTGGCCGAGGTCCCGCCAAAACCACTGCATTTTTTGATGTTCTGTCTGTCCTAAGCACAGATAAATACCTGTGCAGGGATGTGTGCTCTTCCGCCAGCAACGACTGTCTATTTTGTGCGAGGTGAAATGTGGCATTCAGCGTGGACCACAACACTTAAAGCAGTGGTAAACTAATTAGCCAAGTTTGCCACCCTGAAAGATATAGCATAAAAGCACTTTTTGATCCACGTGGAAGATTCTGGAAGGCTTTCACATATAAAACCCCCTATTCTGGGATTTGAAAACCTCGCAGAATGTTACACTATTCCCTGAAGAACACAGTGCCTTTCTGTGCCTTTCTGCTCATCTAAACTGCTCTGTATATTTATGTAAGTAGTGCTTCCTAAGGACCTATCAATCTGAAAAGCTAAAAATGCATTAAACATACAGACTCTTTCCTAAGTTACTGCCCACGTCTCTCAGCTACTATCAGTGACTGAAAGGCAGCTTTGTTAAATGACTAACGCCACAAATACTTAATAACAGCTGCTATTCCCTGTGTTTAAGGTCACACGTCTGTCCGTTATAGGTGAAATCAGACCTGGTGTTGGCTGATCTCATTTATCACTCAGGCTGAACCTAAGCAACCATTACACAGTATCTTCCAATTCTGTTACAGCCCTGATCATGAATCTATAACTATATATAAATTTTATAAAAGTACAGAAAAAACACAATTTACATTATTCCATTTTGTCTCTGGACGCAGCATGGGTCAGGATTACTTGACATTAAAATGTCATTACTTTAATAAAATTCACCGAATGTTCTTTTGCCGTTTATATAGCATTTCTGAACAGCGGCTTTACAGGGAGATGGAAGAACATAACCTACAGCGGAACAGCGAGCGGAAGCTTTGCTGTGTGCCCAGCCTTTTCAATGTGTCTAATTTTAACAGATCCACGTCCTCTATTCATGCCCTAATTGCATTTGTATCTGTGTACTCTGACCACATGTAGCAAGCAATGAAATACATGACACATATTATATTATCATCTAATTAAACATCCAACATCAAGACAACTAGCCCAACTTCGAGTGGCAGGGGGACTTTTTTATTATTTGTAAGCACTTTCTCTTGCATGGTATATTGCATAAGGATTCCTAAGGCTGGTGAGGTGATAGGCGCCACTGCAGGATCGTTACTGTGATTTTCACACAGTGTCACACACACATACGGCCACACAAAGCCTATGGAGACCCGACTCCGTGTATCCAAGCAGCTAGAAACATACAGCATATACGATATAGCAAGCAAAAGCTAACGCCTTTTTCAAAGGGAATTGGCCAAGAAGTACAAGAAAAATCCAGCGATCCGACTGACAGAAACAGTATGCAAAATAATTTTAAGAACAACAGCCATAAAAGTTCATTATACAAAGTATGTGCAAATCTGCAGGACTTCGACTTCATGAACAAAATTAAAGAGAAGCTCCCATCGTGGATCCGGAGTAAGACGGGAGAGGGACAGGTTAGCCACGCACAACCAGCACGGCCATAAAGTTATCCCATAACCCCGCTTTGAATAATAACATTAATAGACACTACGTTATTTTAAAAGGGGCTTGTTCTATACTTAGCCAAACAATTAAACATATAAATGTATAACAAATTTTTAAATAGCCGCTTGTATATTTAGTGATACTTGGTCGTTGTAATGACTGATACTGGTTGCTTTTTCAGATACCACGGAAACTAAATATTTAAAATATTAAACCTGTACGACAGATTCACGCTTTAGGGACAGATCAGCTACTGCATTCAGAAGAAAGTGCCGTAAACAGTGAAAATGTGCAGAGCGAATAAATTCCACATCTATCCTATGTGCGGCATGTAAGGCTCCTTATCCCTTTATGTTCACCTTAATTTTAACCTGTCACTGTAATAACGTAGCGAGAATACACTTCTGAGGAAAAAAGGTTTATCGGCCACTCCATAGTGCTCACAGTAAAACGGCGCTGGACGCAGTCAGAGAGAATCTGCATGGCGAAGTGCGAGAGACGCCAGACAGGCAGAGGCAGCGAGGGACGCGGAGCCCAATTCCGCAGGTCTGAAAGTGCCGGTCCGCACGGGACGGCGTGGCTGCATGAGGCACCAACGCACGGCACGGGCTGGCACTGGGCACCGTCGCGCGGGATGCACGGCACTGAGCGGCACGAGGCAGCGTCGCGCGGGATGCACGGCACAGAGCGGCATGGGGCAGCATCGCGGGGCACGGCACGGGGACACCATAGCACCATAGCACGAAGCAGCATCGTACTGGACGGCAGGGCACCGCACTGGGGATAAGGGAGGCGCTCGCAGGTGCTACGCAAGCAGGCGCACAAAGAATTAGAGCGAGCAAAGCCTTTTATGAGACTGCATGCATTAACCTTCTTCGGCGGCTAAAGGGTGCACCATGCTTGCTGCGTCTGCCCGTTCTCGCATGTCCGGGCCGCCTGTAGTATATCTGCAAACGCCAGCCACATAAATACAATGATGAATGCAGAAATAAAGAAGCCTAAACAGAGACCCCCACGCTGTTAGAGGGGATGCTGAGCCCCACGCTGTTACTAACCGGCCGTCTGTAGTATATCAACAAACTAAGAGTAGATAAATACAGCAATAAATGCAAAAATAAAACAGCCTAAACAGAGACACGCATACACTGTCAGAGAGGATGCTCAGCTGCACACTCTTACTGACCGGTCGCCTAGCTGGTTTAAATGGCTGTCTTCTTCTTCTGCCTTCTCCTCTCTTCCGTTTTCTCCGTTTTGTGTAATATCAGCGCTCCCCCTCAGAGCCTCAAAAGCCCTTCGCTACTCCGCCGAGCCCTGTCAAAAGTCTCCCGCAGCATCCAAAGCGCAATGAGCCGGCTGTGAAATGGGGGCTCCGAAGCAGCGCTGTGCTGGGTGGGACCAAAGATGGTGATCGCTGTCAGTTCCCGACTCCGGGCCGGCCCTCGCATGCGCAGTTGCGCGCTCGGACCCCCGCCCTCCCACCGGCTGACGGATAATGAGCCCGGAGAGAAGCGTCCTGAAGACCAAGAGGTTAAGAGCTTTAGATGCAGATGGAGACCAGTGCGTTTCATGTGCAAGGAAAACCATCGCATAGCCGCACTGTAACTGGACATGCGCAGGTCTAGCGAAAGGGTAACAATTAAATAACAATGTAATTATTTAAGGACTAATGAGCGCTTGCTGTCCGTCAAAGAAATTGTACACATTTAGCTGTTTACAAAATGCATAGATTCATAATCATTTTATCCAATCTACCCACATAGTTAACTACATATTTCACCTTTCCGGAAATTGTAAAATACAATATATTACGTTATATATGCAATATATGTGTAATGTCGAATACTAGTCACACTTAAAACGCCAATAGCGTTACTACAATGATATGGGAGTTGATACTGGGACAAATTTGACTTTCTTTCCAACTTTAAAAATATGATATTATTATAAATATTAAAACATAAAAGTATTATTGTAAGCTCAAGAACCGAGTTTAAGTCAACAGTCCACAGAATCATAAAGGTATATAGTATTGTGACGCTTGGCTGACAGAGGCATCATGGCAGCAACCACGATGGATGAGAAGAGACAGTTTCTCACAAAGTTTCTCTTTAGTGTACAGTCCTTAACAGGACCGGGCATCTATAAGCAACAATACACAGAAGCAAACATGTCAAACGCAGAGAGGTTACACACTAGACGAGAAAGCCGACACATGGTCGGGTGACCGTCAGGATTACACATATGACATTGGTAATGGTACATACGACAGTCGGGAGCATAAGTAATAACACAAACAAATACCTGTGAGGACTATTTACAGGACACATACAGGGCTACAGTATATACAGGGCACACACAGGGCCATATACAGGACACACACAGGGCTATGTACAGGACTTACACAGGGCTATATACAGGATACACACAGGGCTGTGTACATGACTTATACAGGGCTATATACGGGACACACAGGCCTACAGTATATACAGGACACGCATGGGGCTATATACAGTACACAGACAGGGCTATATACAGTACACACACAGGGCTCTGTACAAGGCTCGCGAGAATGCCAGGATACTCAATCCCCAGTGATGCTGCATTATCAAACATGTAAGTGTCCCAGTTTACCCTTTGTCCCACTTAAACTACCTAAGAATGGTATGTTATAAAACTGGTGATACTTTTGTAAGAATTTGTTAAAATAAGTTAATTATGCAATATTATCTTAAACAATCTGAGAGTTTCAATCAGTCTTGGAAGATATGTGTGGCACGTGTGTTATTAATCTTCTTGATTCATTCTCACGCAATAATCTCCTTCTAAGAATTAAATAACTTCCATGACATAAAGTAATGCTACACGCCATCTTTACTCAGTAACAGTTACTCAGAGATGCTACATTACACTGGCCATTCCCATGTAGTCATCTTCGGGACAGTCATTTAGCCCTATAACAAATGTATTCTGTTACAGATAATTCAAGAATGGTGTTCTTCTTTGCAATCTACTCAGACATAATAATATTCTTTTCATCTTATTATTAGCAGGTGCCTAGGTCAGGCTGTAATGCCCCATTATGTTTGAGCCAGCAGACCACCAGTGCCATAAAGACAAAACGTTTAAAAATCTATATATGCACTTTTGCCATTACACCCACAGGAACTGTTATGACATCCCATTCTAAATCCACAGGCATCAATATGGAGTTGGTTTCCCCTATGCAGCTATAACAGCTGTCACTCTTCTGGGAAGGCTTTTCACAAGATTTTGGAGTTTGTCTGTGGGAAATTTTGTCCATTCATCCAGAAGAGCATTTGTGAGGTCAGGCACTGGCGTTGGATTTGAAGGCCTGGCTCGCAAACTGTGTTCGGGTTCATTCCAAAGCTGCTCGATCAGGTGGAGGTCAGGGTTCTGTGCAAGCCAGTCAAGTCCATCCCATCGGGATCAGTGCGCACCTGTCCTTGTCCCTGTCCCTGTCCCTGTCCCTGTCTTCTCCCTATCTAGCTAGCAGTTTTTGCTGGTCCCTTGTTTGGTTTTACCCTGCTGTGTTTTTCTCTGCCCCAGGCTGCCGTGTGGCTTAATGTACCAAGCAGTTGTCCACTGTCTTAACATCCCTTTTGTTGTGCGTTGTTATTTAACATTAATTTTGTGGTTTTTCTTGGTTTATCATGTGTTCGTGTATTTCAGTTACGGTCCTTTGTTTTTGGTCCCTGTTCCCTGTTTGTCGTGTACTTAGTTTTCATTGTTTGCTGTTTGGCCCTTTTCTGTATCCGATTGCCCCCACCTGTTCCTTGTTGATGCGAGTCCTTTGTGATTGGTTAATTGGTCATGGTTCTCACCTGTCCTTCATCTAGTCTTGTTATTGGTGTATTTAAGTGCCTGCTTTTGTTCTGTTCCTCAGTGGGTCATTGTGGCTGTTGCCCTGGGGAGCTGTGTGATTGTTAGTTGTAATCATGACGGTTATTCTGTGTTAGGTATGGTTGTTTTCTGGTGTTGCTCCCTGCATTAATTTCTGTTTTATCATTTTTGTTTTGAGGTCCCTTTATATATATTTTTTTGTTTTGTGGTCCCTTTATATTCTGATTCTCCCTTTGTGTTCCATTCCATTAATAAAACCCTGTTTGTCAAAATTGTTGCATGGATCATTTCTCCTTTATCATGCCTCACTGTAACACATCCAACCATGTCGTTATGAATAATGCTTGGTGCACTGGGGTACAGTCATGCTGGAACAGGAAAGGGCTCCTTCCCCAAGCGTTTTCCTCAAAATTGGGATCATTGAATTGTCCAAAATGTCTTGGTATGCTGAAGCATAAAGAGTTCCTTTCACTGGTACTAAGGGGCTCAACCCAACCCCTGAAAAACACCCTCACACCATAATCCCACCTCAACCAAACTGTACAGTTGGCACAATGCAGTCAGGCAGGCAACGTTCTTCTGGCATCTGCCAAACCCAGACTCATCCATTAGACTGCCAGACAGGGAAGTGAGATTCATCACTCCACAGAACACGGTTCCACTGCTCCAGAGTCCAGTGGCAGTGTGCTTTACTCCACTCCATCCGACGCTTGGCATTGTGCTTGGTCATGTGAGGCTTGCATGCAGCTGCTTGGCTATGGAAGCCCATTCCATCAAGCTCCCAGTGCACAGTTTTTTGTGCTGGGGTTAATGCCAGAGGGAGTTTGGAACTCTGCAGTAATTGAGTCAAGAGAGTTTATGCAACTTGCATGTGCCTCAGCACTCAGTAACCCCACTCTGATGATTTACATGGTTTTCCACTTTGTGGCTGAGTTTCTGCTGTTTCTTTGACTTTGAGATATTACTTATCATGTACAGCTGACCATAGAATATTTAGTAGGGAAGAAATTTCACAAACTGACACATATTAAATGTGACATCCTATGACAGTACCACGCTTGAATCCACTGAGCTCCTCAGAACGACCCTTTCACAATTGTTTGTAAACTGCATGGCTTGGTGCTTAATTTTATACACCTGTGGCAATGGGTCTGAATGAAACACCCAATTCAGTGATTAAAAGGTGTGTCCCAATACCTTTGTCCATATAGTCTATTATATTTCATCCTTTTTCAGAGCCCTGCTTTAGAGCTGTTTATTAGGGTTTCTGCATTTTTCCTTCTACCAGGTGCACTTTGGACATTTTTTTTACTGAATTGCAAATAATTATTATGTCAAAATACATGTGTTTTTTAAAGCCTGGTTATATTCTTTTCTTGATTTAAACGCACAGAAACATGAGGCTGTATGATCTTCAACAGAAGTCCTTCCCTGAAAGCCTGTTACCAGGGTTTATATGTGGCCGTCCACCCTGCATTCCTCTCTTTCTCCTTGCCACTATTTACATGACTACTGGCTTAATCAGAGATAAACCTAAACGTTTTTTTTTTTACATTTATGACATTTACTTTATTCTGCACAGTTCTACAATATATTTCTGAAAGACTTGATTAAATATGTGATAAGAAATACTATGAATGCAGTTACATCAATACTAATGTGGATAATTAATTAATATTCTATCATGTTTAGGGTCATGTATTAAAATGATAAACTCAGTCAACTGAAAATAGTGAACAGACAATTTGACAGTGAGGGATACTGTGGCCAAGTGTGTAAGCTTGGAAAAAAAAGGAATGATGCCGATCACAGGCACAGAGCCAAACATAACGCAGCACCCTTGGAGTGATTGGGGGTAAAGGGCCTCACACGAGGGCCCGGTGGCGACCTGCTGATCACAGGCACAAACATAACACAGCGTCCCCCAAAACACAAACCCAGGTCTTCCATGGGGCAGGCAAGCATACTACCAAATGGCATAATGTCCTATAAGGTAATGGTGTCATGGCCCTTTCATTAAGCTCACTGGAGCTGTTCTGTATATATAAGTGGTTGGGGTTTGGTGTTGTGGACTCATTTGATAAAATTTCCCTGTGGTATTAATCAATCAGTACCGAGTACAGACTGAGCACTGAGAACAGGTGAAATACAGTTTAGCATCACAAGGCAAACAAAGGAAACGGCAGATCATGTGTTGATTTTTGGAGGAAGGGATGGGATGGGCACCTTCATGGAAAATGGGTCCGCAAACACAAGAAAGACAGAAAGTTAGCTCCCCAACTTAAGTGAGCACCAGGTAAACCACAGAGAGCCTGGGCATTGCTCACAAACACAGACACACACAGACACACGCACATAACCAGCTTAGTACTTACCATGAATAAAATACCCACCAACAGGGCGATGTCTCAGCCGTCTGCATCAAGATTACTCGGGTATTTCTTCTGCCAAACTTATCAGTACAATCGTATTTCATTCCTTGGAAAATTCTGGATATTTGCAGCCGTGCATTTTCTGTAACTGCGTCGCCTATGCACGGTTGTAGGGGTTCATCAGAACAGAGATGTCTCTAAGGGTGCGAGACTAGGAACAACCCAGGATGGAGTGCCAACCCACTGCAGGGCATACTCACACACCATTCAGTCACACATGCAGGCAATTTGGTAATTCCAATTAGCCTCAGCATGTTTTTGGACTGTGGAGGGTAATTGAAGTACCCAGAGGAAATCCCACAATGACACAGGGAGAACATGCAAACTCCACACAGATAGAGCCATGACGGAGACTCAGACTCTGAAGCAGGAGGCATGAAGCAACAGTACTATCCACTGCAGCACCATGCCACCTTTGAGAGATTTATATTTTTTCATGAAATGAGCTCCACAGCACTAAGGGACTAATTCAATAGCTGATGTGAGCAGCTCAGGGTTAAGGGGTTCAGGCTGGAAGCAGGAGATCAAAGAGGAGACCTTCAGTGAACCACAGCTCTGAGACACGCTTAATGGTCAGATAACTATAGCACTGTCCTCTGAAGCTGTGTGCTCCATGCAGGTAAGAGCTCAGGCGCTCAGAGAAAAAGCCAGAAAGGATAAAAAGCAGAGAGCGCTTTGGCATCTGATAGAATGGCTTTATACCACAGGACAATAAAAACAAAGGCATGCCCTGCTAACAGTGAGGTGCATCTCCTCGTCTGAGACTGAGGGCTGTGACGGCGGGTCATGATGACTGCAGACTAATGATCCATGTCAGTGGAGTGGGGAGATGGGACAAACAGCGGCTTGTTATTGCAACAGCCGCACCCTGGGCCCTCTGTCACCAGCACACAAATAAGCCTAAAGCTCAGCATGCTTTGTAGCCTTAGAAACTGGCAGTGATGATCAGAGAGAGTAGGGCTCATCCAGAGATTCCCCCCAGTCTTCCAGTAACAACCCTCCCTCCTCTCACTGTACATCTGTACAAATACATTATTTCATTTTAGTTTCACTACTGCCATGACCTTGTATTTCATAAGTAGTTATGGAAAACAGATGGGTGGATGAATACTGGATGGATGGATGGATGGACGGATGCTAAAACAATGGAGTTTGGAAAATGCAGGAATTGGGCTCCTTGAAGCAGCTAAAGGAGATCTACAGATATTAATATGAAGCCTGACATAAATATGACCTCTGCCAAGGTCACAGCCCTCTCAGGAGACACTGTTCCTGTGCAGGAAAGATCACTCCATCTCCTGTGCACCTCAAACGTGAGTGACTAATGCTGCACATTCAGCAGTCAGAGTAAGACAGGACTGGGCCCACTAAAGGCACCACGGTAAGATGCAAAGCAACGAAGCTGTCAGTGAGCACAGCAGAGGCGTTGAACACCCTCATAAATCATGCTGCTGTGTATTTAAGTCTTTTGTCTGAGCAAAGGCAATAGTTGTTTTGTCGGCCACAGAAGACTAAACCCTCACAGCACATACAAAACCGCACAAGTACGTAATACACAAGTCAATGTCCCTGCAGGACACCTGCTAATCTACCAACCAACCCCCCCCCCCCACCCCTCATGGTCACTGACCCAATTCCTTCCTCCCCACTAACGCATAAACACACTGGTGCTTTAATGTGCCTTTATAAGATACATTTGGGACAGTTTTAGCTCCAATGTGTCTACATGAAATAATGTGGCAGTATTATTCATATCATCACAGCTGTTACTGTAGCTTGCAGTAGACATTACCCCGTCCAGGAGTTCACTGGGGTGACTCATATCTCACAGCATCCGGGCTGCTGTACCATCCTACAGGGGGTGTCCTCCGCTAGCTGCCCTTTGATCTGGGATAGGCTGCAGTAAAAACCACCCTTTACCAGGCAAGCAATAAGAGGATGGATTACTTAGCTTTTCATTTTCACCTTAGAATAACGTGACCAATCCAAGTAATGTCATCCCCATTAAACTCTAGACACAATCATTGCGATTTATTATTAACCTGTGCTAGCACACCCAAGAGAGCAGCTGCGAAGGGATGGAACAGCATGATGTTCATGTAGAACGTTACACTGCTGTAGAAACTGTACCATATTAAGACAATCATCAGTATGGCTGTTCAATTTAATGCTACTGCAATACTGCACTTCTTTCTGTCAGGCAGAACATACACAAAATTTTTGTCTTATTACCACTTTAATTGAAAATTTATTAACTGTGACATGCTATCATTTTCTGTTATAAAAGGGGTGTTGCCATACATTGGATGAAAGAAAGCTTGTTAAATTATTTTGTTTCCTGGTAAAGTGTAAGGAATACATAAATTTAGCCAGATACAATAAAGGAGCTCAGTAACTGGTTAACAGCCAACCAGTTGGGTTAAGTTAAATGTTTCCATAATGAAGCATGGAGCAGTTACAGGACACATTAGCAGTCAGCCGTGCTGACTGTGCATAATGGGGGCCATCATATCTCAGTGTGGACGAACTGGGTACGAAACAACAGAGGAAAAAGTGTGAAATATTTTTCCCTGCCATTTTATAATTTATTTCATTAGAACATCCATAGCCAGCACAAAAGTGTTGCGTTTCACGTACTTTGGTAGCATCATCACATATAAGTGTAAATCCCACAGGGGGTACATGAGGGTCAGGATCCCCTCTCCATGTGGGCTGCCCATTTTATTTATCATTGAAAACCAAACTATGTATTTTGAAATAATATAATAGTATGTACTGAAACCATTTGTGCAAATTATTATAGCAAAACAATGCATTTTTAAGGTTTGAAAGATTTCGTCCCCCCCTCTCCCTCACAATGGTCTGGTCCAATGCCTGCTTTCCCTGATCCCATTATCACACACATTAACCCAATACAACTGTTGCACTGTCATTACCCACATGTGCATTAAAGTGCCCCCCACAGCAGAACAACCTTTCAGCACCCCTTCCAAGGTGTCAAAGGTGGCCAGATACTCTGAACTGTGCATTGAGGTGAGCCCGACTATATCTAGTCAGTATCTCTCTACCTCCCACATTATCTCAAGCTCCTTTCCCACCAGAGAGGTTTCATTCCATGTACCTAAAGCCAATTTTGGTGGTTGATGCTACCCGTTTCTGCATTGCACCTGACCCCACGCCTCCCCCTGCAGGTGGTGGACCCACAAGGAGGTGGACCTGTGTTGCTCCTTGGGGCTATGCCCCTTTGTCACCGATACCCATTCCAGTATCGGACCAATATCTGGTATCAGTATCAGATCAGTCCATCCCTACTAAAGACTAATTTCCGGTTTGGCCCCTCAGAATATTATATATTTTGGTGACAAATTGCATTCATTTGTATATCATAATTTACCATATTTTATGATGAAGTAATGTGTGCTGTTACATCCGTATGCATGTGGGTGGGTACGTGTATCCATTCTTTTTCACTTGCTGATTCCGGTTCCACATTTTCCATCTCTCACCATGAAAGCCGTGCCAAAACTGGATGGACTGGTTGTCATCGCTTCGTTCCCGTTTCCCACCTCTCCAGTCATGGCCTATAAAAGATGCCTCACCACCCCATCTGACAGCTTCTTGCTCATTCTTTGTCTTTGCTTTTGCGTTTCTTACTGTATTTTCTGACCTACTGTTACGGCCTATTTTTGGCTCTCAACTCTCGCGCTTTTGGTTTTCGATTCGGTTTTGGTTATTCAGCTTCTGTATTTGTTTACCCGTGTTTTGACTACTGTCTAGTTATCGACTATTCTTGGGATTATGGATTGGACTTGGTTGCCTGGTGTAAATACTGTATATATATCTATGTGTATATGTGTGTGTGGATGTAAGCATTGTAGGGAGTGACTGCCATTTGTTTTCTGCGTGTACAACATTTTGTCCCCGTTTTGTGGTTAGAGAGGGTTAGGATAGCGTTTGTCTTTTGTTTAATTTTTCTTTGGGGTTAGGGAAGTTTCATCGATACGCAGGTAGATAGTTCACTTGGTTTTGTTTATGGTTTTGGCCGGTGTCACTCCTGAAGTTCACATTTTGCCAAATACACATATTTTCTGTTACAGTCAATGCCTTGGGTATTAATTATTCCCCAACCTCCTTATCCTCTACCTCCCGACTCCCTGTTCCTGATTTCCCGAACCTTACCACTGTTTACGCCCCGTCCCCAGACCGGGACATAACAGAATTGGGGGCTCGTCCGGGATCATTCATTCTCACTTAGGGTATTGGGCTGGTATACTGTAGTGTGGTGTGGCGATGGCCGACTTTGACCTGACTCACTTTACTCTGTGTCCCCCCTTGGAAGGCTTTGATGCCTGTAGAAAGATAGATCTGTTACAGATTACTGCTTTCTTTGATGCTCCAGTGCCTCGGGAGCTATTCTTCAAAACAAAAAAGACAGTCTAAGAATTTAATACTTAATATATAATATACTTAATATATGACAGATCTTAGTTATACTGTAACATTCATTTGAAATTTACCTAAAATGCCAAGGGATGGACGTGTCGTAATTGGAAGTAATGAGTAAAAAGCTTAAAGTGCATCTGCTTCTCATTTGTCATCTCACAGTGTTTCTTTCTTTGTAACCTGTGCTTTTCATCTACCTTTAACATGGAAACCTAGAATGAACCAGCTTCTTAGTTTTTAAGAAAAAAATAGATCTAATTAAAGACTAATTTAGAAAATAAAGTATAATCTAAGACAACAAAATTGGACTCATTTTATAAGAAAAGCTGAAAGGATGTAATCTGTGACGTTTATTATGCTAATTTCAGGCTCCCTCAGTTATAATGAATTAATAGTGCAATCCAATGAAAGGTTGTTAACTGGGGAATTATCAGACTTAGAAGAAGCGCTCTGTACATGAAACACTGATCACCATTGCATGAAAGGCATAGCAATGCAATCAAACATTAAATATAAGACAAATAATAATGAAAAATATACACAAACCTTTGGAAGAAAATTGGGTGGAAAAAAATAATGTTTATTGTGCAATTACATAACCGATATTTTTACTTTATTTCTTCATGCCAGCATAAATGTTTTCCCTGGTTATGTCAACCTAAAATACAAATGCAGATACAGTGTAAGCTTTGAACTTACACGATAATACATGCAGGACTCTCTGATTGACTTTATCTCACAAAATTAAGGCGTTTATCCACTTCTGTCTCAGTCCTGCATTATGTCAGTGACACAATTACGAATTAGTCTTGTATGTTTGTGTTTTGGGTGTGGATATTTTCCCTGCTGCAGGCCTAAGAGGAAACCTATAGTGTTCTCTACTACTTCAAGTCCCAGGCACTGCAGGAACTCAGGGATAGAACTCCGATACAACTCTGCTGACCCCTGCTGGTCACATAGCTATATGTCCATAACGTGGGGTTTCAACACATAGATGAGGATGCCTGAGATCCTATCTAAACATAGGCTCAGTATTCTAAAATGCAAGCATGAAGTATATGGGACTTGTAAATCGACAAATATAATGAGTTTTTTATTGTATTACTAAAGCTTTTTCGCAACAGCAGTTACAGAAGCAGAGAGAAAATGCCTTTACACTGTGTCAGTATTGATTTATTTTTATTCATGAGATCTTATCAAGCTACTTTTCACATGGCTTACAGTTGTACCTTTTCAGTACTGTGACTGTGTAGCAATAAACCACACCTCTATACTTTTAGTGAAGTGCAGAGGAACCTGAGGACTCTCTGAGTGTCCACTGAGTGTCCACTCCTGGTCTGTCTTCCAACCTTGAAACTACTGGCTTCTTATATTTTCTGTGCTTTACTTACCTTGCCATATAGGAAAAAAATTACCGGTACATGTGTCTAGTAGCTTGTAGAGTATCATTCCCAACCTGAGCACACAAATATTGTCTCATTTGGTTGTGTGACAGTGTTTACGAAGAGATCTTCATGATGTCTCTTTCCCAAAGTTACATTAGCAATGGTGTGTCCAGGTTGCACCGTAAAGCGTGTGCGCAAATCATCCAAGCCGACTATCACAATCTTTCAATATGGAGGCCATGAACGATGGTATATCAGTGTTGTTATACAGCATCCCATAGTGCATATCTGTAACGTACAGCCTACATGCATAGTCACGATATACCACCTCATTATGCTAATCTCAAAAACTTGGATCGGTTAGTGCATGGTAAGGTAATCACTGCAATGTAGCAGGTAGGAGCACTGTAAAGCTGGGGGGGTTGTCTGCGGGTAGGTGGGGGGGTCTGGGGGTAGCTGGGGGTGCATCCAAGAGTCACAGGGAGAGATAAAAGGCCAATGAGATAAAAGCCGCCTGGGGTGGCTTGCAAAGCTCCATAAACAGAAGCCAGCTGTGAGATGTGTGGTATACTTCTCTGGTGTTACAGTCTATAAAGATAAGATAAGATAAGATAAGATCGATATTTATTGTCACTATTACAGAAACAGTGAAAACCAGCTCGCTGTTTAGCAGCATAAGTTAAAGTAATAAGAAATAAGAACAACACACAAATAGAGACAGTCATCCTGTGAGTGTCTGAGTACAATGTGTACAATACGTCAGTTCGAGGCAGTGTGTGCTTAATGACCTGCCCTAAGCCTAAGACAGCCATCCTATTACAGTATGAGTGTTTGAGTACAATGTGTACAATGTGTCAGTCGAGATAGTGTGTGCTTAATGACCAGCCTTAAGCATAAGACAGCCATCCTATTACAACGTGAGTGAGTGTCTGAGTATAATGTGTACAATGTGTCAGTCGAGGTGGTGTGCTTAATTGTTTGATACGTCGGTACTTTAGGGTTTGATTTGAAATGCTTATGCAAATAACCTGCTTCTGAAACACTATACAAACGTCACCTTGAAATAAATAATGATAGACAAAGTTAAAAAAAAAATGTGATTTTGTCGTAAGAACAGATACAAGAAAAAGATACGGATGGCACAACAAGAAATTAAAAAGTATTTTGTTGAATATGCTAATACAGTCGGCATATAGCGTGCTGTCACAGCGATTTGATTTTGTTATAAATATAGCGATGTCATTTTGTTGTAATAAATATTGGGGTATTTATAAAACAAAAAAGGAGTTCATATATTTCTCACGGCCCGTCTTCAAGTGATTTAAACAGCAAGGATCGAGGAAAATGCATCATGATCGTCTCTGACAATGCATGCTGCACTTATGCAAAAGCAGCGAAGGTAAAAGTCTTTAAATTGATTTTTAAACATATAAGAATCTAAAAAATGGATAATAATAAAGCTTTCTAAGTATTTTTTTCCTATGACAGAAAGTAAAATATTTTTAGCAAAAAAGCTTCATTTTAATACAGACGACTAGCGATCTAAGAATTGGATGTGCATAACATGCAATGTTGGTATTAATATTGATAGTGGAGTTACCTAAACAAATGCGTCAAAAGTTACAATCTAAGCTAGAAAAATGACTGCAGCAAATAGCATACGGAAACAGAGCAAAAGGGACGATTTGCCACACGACTGTCGAACACGGCTGCGCTCAGTGACTTCCACGATGCAGGATGAACACACCACCTTCTCTGCTACTGGCTGCAGACAGACAACCAACGGTTTTGCACTTAATCTCAGAAGCCCAGAATGTCTCACAATGCATAGAAAGGACAAATAGTAATACTATATATTTCTGCTACCATTTTACAATTCTGAAGGCTGCCAAAACTGGAATGCAACCAGCGTAAGTGAACAAAATGAGCAACGTCGTAGCCTTACCGTGATGGTTGTTTCTTCCTGGTTTAACCTCATATACAGGGGAAAAACCTTCAGAACAAAAACAGCTGGAGGTTCCAAGTGAATGTACAGGGGAGTGTTTACATGGGGGTAGTGTTTACAAGAGCGCTGAGGAGGAAACACTCATCAGGACTCAGCTTGTCATTTCTTCAGTGTTTTTCACCACAAGCTGGACACTGCAGCCAGACTTCAAACACCTAACAAGACAAAATATATTAGCAGGTAAATAAAAAACCTGCTGAGAATTGGCACAGCCACAATTACATGTTTAATTTTGCCAGATGACAGACATCTGAGTGGAAAAAAATAAAACATAGAACCAGCATATCTCGGCTCCTCTTCTCTTTACTGTGGAAGGTGGTGTACTAGTTGCTGACTGAAATCCTGCACAAGGGCACTGCAACACAATAAGTAAAAATACAAAACCTGCCTTGTGCCCAGTCTCCCTTACAAACCTGAATAGGGTAAGCGGTTGCAGAAAATGGATAGAATGCAAAATATAAAACTTTAATTTTAAATGTACCTGGTTTAAGCATTTTCATAAAATGCTGATGTATGATAATAGTAAAAATGACAGTATTGTGCCAAAGTAAGGAAACCTACACGTGTGCTTTGCCCACATATTGGCTTCATAGCAAATCGAGTGACGATATTCCAGTAAATCAAACATTTTACGCAAGCATAAGAAAGGGTGAATATTCAGCAGACCTTACTCTCTCAGTAACAAGATGTCCACAGGACAGCAACAGTTCTCCTAAGCCATGAGCTGTCCATCGTCTTCATCAATGATCTTTAGACTACAATGAAAACCAATTAAGTAGTAATATCTTAATGTATTTTCTTTTCCTTCAGTAGGGTGAAATGTTCATTGCCAATAAATCAGAATGTAACTGTACCTTATAAGATCCCAGTCTCCATTACCAGAGTGAACCACAGACTCCAGATGCTGTTGGTCTGGAACGTCATGCACTCAGCACTCATGGAATTTCATGCATGGATGCTGTTCTATTCTGGCTTTCCTTATTGCTGAGCCTTTAGCACAGTATTGCTCAGTGAGGAACTATCATGCCGGTTCATGACACTGCTATTTCTTTTCAGAAGTGTTTTGGCGCCAGCTGTTGGGACCCATATGGAATATCAAATTCAGATGAATTGCAATGGTTTGCAAATGTACGTGTACGGAGTGGTGTAATATGTCAAATGTTCAGGACGAGGTACACTGTACCCACGGCCGTGACCTCCAGTCTGGTTGTGTAGTGCAAATGGATGATTCTCAAATTGCAGTTGCCATTGTGCAGTTTCTCTTGAACTAACCAAAATAACATGATCACCATCCCCGCGGTATTTAGACTGTGACATATTATTTTAAAACTAAGTTCTAGAATGCATCATAAGGACTACAAATTAAAATGGCGAAATGTAAAACTTGCAAAAACATAAAAAGAATTTAATCACTTTAAAGGAAAAAAAATAAACAGATCAGGCCCACATATGGATTACTTTGCATGGCTTTGTTGACTGTTTCATCATATTTTGGCCTTATTTAAAATATGCAAAACAAAGTGCTTACTTTCGTTCCAGACACTCAATAGGTACGGTTGGACCTGCGCAGACATTTAGATCACTAGACCAGTCTTTTTTGGTTTGTGAAAATGCACCTTATTGCACCAATGAACCCAGATACATCTAATCAGATTATGTATGACTGCCTTCTGTTGGGAAAGGGCAAATGCATATGGAAATGATCAATGAGAAAGAAGCAGACCTCAAACATGAAAAACTACAAAATTCATTAAAATGTACAATTTATACATTATAATGGCACACAGTTGGTCTCAATGTAACATGTAACATTAAAATAGGATGAGAGACAGTGAACAAGGATGAGTTCCCCTGTCAGAGCATTCGTACTGAGACACCATGAAGCATTTTTCAGTCAGGAGAACAGAACGACCATACAGGTGAGCGAAGGACAGAGGGAACAGCTTGCATTTCATCGGGACTTACAAACTGCAGTTCCTGCCTTTTCACTCCATGTGAATCCTCACTTCCAGGCAACAGGTGTCAACTACAACACTGCAACTAACCCATCACGGTAGCAGGTTTTCTCGTGTGGACACCCAACTGTGAGTGAGGTCCACACAGGCTGTAGCAGTGGGATGGACCTTTGTTTGTACAGCATAGGTTGAAAACACTTCCACCATGAGGTTCTACCTTATTTACACTGTTGGTCGTGTGGCCCCACTGCAGAGAAAACAGAGTTTACAAATTTCCTAACTGCAGACCCATGAATGTTTCTAAAGTGCTTCACGTGAGACTAATGACACTAGAAACACAAGACTGGAAAGAGCCAGAGAGCATTTTAATATTGCACACAACAGTTTTCTTTTTGTCTTGGAGCCTCTACTAAGTAAAATATAATCAAATACATAATCTCCTGTGCAAGCAAGCTTTACACGACCAGGTACCAATCAGCTACCAGCTACAGAAACAACAGGATACAGGCAAGGCAGCATGATGACGAGATCCTTAACACGGGGTCATGCCAACAATATAGACACCTCTGTCTGAAAATAAATACTTCTAATAATCAAACCCTCCAGGTAAATAATCTCTGTCTTCTGAGGACATTTAATATTAATATCTTTTGTGCATGAAAGCAAACTGGACACATTTTAAAGGATGTACAGTTAGCTATGCTGTTGTTGGGCAGATACAAAGAGCCTCCCAAGGTACCCATCCACCCATTTAAAGTCTTAACGAAGACAGATTGTCACAAACACAACTTTTTTTTTTTTACACAAAAACATCCCCTTTTCTTAAACAGCTGTTTCACAATGTTACTTTAAAATTCACCAGCATGTCCTCAGCTCTGGTGGAAGGACCATGCATGTGTACGACACTCTCCCAGGCAGGCGAAACCTCACCTTCAACATTTCCATGTTGGCAATTTGGGAACCCCATTTGACATTAAAACTGTAACCTTCATAACATAAAACTGCAAAAGACCTAAGCAGATGCAGAGGACCAAATGAAACTAGAGAGAGTGGGCAGGACCTCCGAGAGGCAGGAACAATCATTTGTGTGTTTTCTTGATAACTACATGTCAGAAGAGCTCCTACAGGTGTACTTGAAACAATCTGAACCAAGCACCTACGCTAACTTGCCAACTAGGGTAAAGGTCAGTTGTCTAGCAGTTGGGTTAGAGTTTAAAAACTAATTCTACTGATTTATCCAAGCTTAGGCCAAATGAGCATGAAACTATTTTCACCTGACTGTAATCAGTAAAATAACAGCACAACTGTAGTACAGCCATGGTCAGGAAAAAAGCAAATGGTGCATAAATACTTTTGAATAGCTGATATGTTGCTTTGTTGTACTGAGGGATTGAGACCCACATGAAAATGCTATAGTCAAGAAGGCTACAAGAACACAACACACTGTACTGTATAACACTACTCCTGGCAGCTGAAGCCCTTGTTGGCTGGTGTTTCATATTACGCACTTGGAGCTGAATTTCCTGCACATTAATATTCGTGCATAACGGATCAAGCACCAGTGTTTCACTACCTGACAGGTACAGTATGGAGAACTACAGACGGCACATGGACAGGCTGCCCCCTGGAGGCCTCTCCTGCTGAGCAGCACTGACCTGAGGCCTATGGGCTCCTTGGCAGTGAATCCTGTGTATGTCCAGAACAAGATGGTGAGAATAGAGAAGCTGTGGGCTGCTGAGTGGAGCCACACTGTCATGGCGACGCCAAGCAGCCACGGTCAGCCCTCGACTCCAGGTGCAAGGGGCAATAGGCCACGAGCAAGTGAGCCGGGCCACAGCGCTTAGAGAGCTGGGACACCCAGCCGCTCGCCTGCAGGGAAATGGCACATTGAGAGCCAACACTCTGACAATAGTGCATCACATGCATCTTATATTTATCACGCTCAGTATCTGAATTACACAAAATTATACCATAAAGCTCTATGTTAACAAAGTAACTCTTTTTGAAAAGTTTAACTGATTAAAAGCAAAAGGTACTGCAGACTCTACTGGGTATGACATCACGGAACCCTCAGGCTACATAAGTAGCCAGCCAAAACGAAGCACTGTAATAACTGCCAGGTGCGGAGAAGTAAAATTAAGGGAAAAGCGCATGTTAAAGTGGCACATGACGAAATATAAGGCAGCAAAAACAACTCCTCCAAAAAGCCTTTGGTGACCAGAACCATGAGAACCAGAAAACTCACAAATATCAAGTATGAGACAAGAGAAAGTAAAGTCTGATGACCAGAAAAGCAGTGTGACAGATCAGAGCAGGTAACCAGACCAACCCTAAGCCTAAACCAGACCAACCTTAATCCTAACCCCAACCTCAACCCCAACTAACCCTAAACCCAACCTCAACCCCAACCCTAACCAAGGGGAGGCTGATTCACCACCTTTGGACCTGAATGCAAGTCACGCTGTACATTTTTTTTTTCTTCACAATAAAGAAACATTGAGAACATAATATTCACTGCATATTCTCTCAATTCACCAATGAAGAACATTAGATCAGGCAGACAAGGGTCCATGAAACCCAACACGGCCCTCCAGCAACACAGGACCTGCAAGAGACTCCAGGGCAGAGAAGATTCTGGTGATTTATGGCACTGAGGTCTAACATCTCCATCACCTAATGAACAGGCCAAGAATCTCCCAGTACCTGAAATAAAACCCTTATCACCTTGCGAACTTGTTATATTCCCTCTGCCTCACTTTCGGAGTGTTAACACATGTAGTAGTTACTAACGAATGGACCAAGGGCTTCCAGAACTACACCAGAGCAGACAAGTCACTGACAGAGATGTACAGCGATAAGGGTGCATTGCAGGTCTCGGTGCAGACCAAGGCCGTCCACCAAAGTGTCTGCCTGTGCTGCAGGACCATGGACATGACTCAGATGCACCCCCAAGCTTCTCAGAGATGAAGGTCAGCCCTGTCTTGCTCCTGGACCATGAGAGATGGGCAGCTCCACAGCACTGCGCTGCTAATCTCTGCGGTGGCCGACCTATACGATCACCGAAGGCCTACTGAGGGCCAGCTCCGAGAGCCAAAGGAAGCCCCGATTGTGCCCTGAGCACATGTCCACGGGGGCCGGCCAAGTCCCGTGGTCAGCCTCCTGAGCTCACTTGTCGTTGTTGATTTGCTTTGTCAGTCAGTTGGAGTGGAGATCAATCAGTTTGTGAAAGAAAGCCAGCTTCGCATGGCCTAGAAAGGGCATTAACACGTGCCATCCGCCTTCACATGCAGGATCTGCGAGAAACCTGGTCTTTTCCTCAAGGCCTGTTTTAAAAGAAAACAGCAGTAATTAGCCAGATACAGTCGGCTAGAGCACAGTGTTAAATGGCACATCTATTTGTATTTCATCTAAAGAGATCTCATTCAAAAAGCCATATATGATGGAATGTGGCATTCATATGCAGGCTCCTGAATCTGTAAGCAGAATCCGAGCCTGAACTCACCCCCAAGTGGGGTCAGGCCCTCACTGTTGACTCGACATGGCCCTACACTGCTTAGGCGTGTAGAATCATACAGATCCAGGATATCACCAGGGTGATAACTGATACGTCACCCTGACAACTGAATCAGTAGGGCCCCAATCTACAGAATTTTTGTTCAGATTCTGAGTAGATATACAGAGGTCACACAACGAAACACCTGATTTTACACCACAATAATTTATTAGCATGGTGTAGGACTTCCTTTTGCAGGCAACACAGCATCAATTCATCTTGGGAATAAAAGATACAAGACCTGCACAGTGGCCAGGGGGATTTTGAGTTATTGCTCTTTCAGAACAGTGGCCAGGTTGCTATGAGATTCTGGTGGATGAGGAAAACATTTCCTGACTCATTCCTTTAAAAAAAACCCAAAGTGCCTCAATAATATTCAAGTCTGGTGACTGTGCTGGCCGTGGGAGATGATCAACTTTCATGTCACTGCACTCTGTCACCAGTCTTGTTGTGTGTTGTGTGTACATTATCATCCTGATACATGGCACCATTTTCAGGGTGCAATGTTTGAAACACTGGGAGAATATGATCCTCCAGAATGATTCAGTAGTTCTTGGTAGTGACGCGCCCATCTAGAACAGGTAGGGGCCTAGGGGATGTCATGATGTTGCAGCTCACACCATCAGTGATGCACCCCGTGCAACACTCTGAGTACACGACATTCCGGGTTGTTGGGGCTTTGGCACAAGTGACCAAAGGTTAGCTATAGCAGCCCAACCATAAATATTGACCCTATAGGGCTCCCAACACACAGTTTTGGTGGAAACGGGAGAGTCATTTAATTCTGCAGTGGTTTGGGTAGCTGTGGTTTTATGTTTTTTGGATACAATCCGAGTTAGCGCTTTGACATCCATTTTAAACAGCTTCCTTTTACATCCACAGTTACTCCTGTCGGATGTGGTCCATCATTTGTGCTGGTATGCTGACATTACCCTGGATTCCGTGGCTCGCGATACGTCACAAAGATTTGCGTGAAGCCTCAGGCACTATATTGGTCGGTGTTTTAGTTTCACTGTCCAACCCCTGCACTAGACAGATTAAAAGAACACTTCCTTATTTCAACTGACTGTGAGCCTTACCTGAAGCTTGTTCACCATCTCATCAAACAGCTTCCTGGCTTCAGGGCTGTTGGGATCTTCAAAATAGTCTGCGATCCCAATTTGCACCACGATGGACTTCAGGTTACGGCACACACCTGTAGCCAAAAATCACATTTCCCACACAGTTTATCAAATGCAGAAAACATTTTGGGAAGGGCACTATACATACATATAAAGACAAGTGAGGCAATATGTGCATGAAGCCATGGCAGGTGTCTGTACTCACTGTATAACCCTAACAGGCACCTGTACACACTGCATAAGCCTGACAAGTACTTGAATTCACTATACAATATCCCTGATAGGCACCTGTTCTTACTGCATAATCCTGACAGGCACCTGTACTCACTGCATAATCCTGACAGGCACCTGTACTCACTGCATAATCCTGACAGGCACCTGTACTCACTGTATAATCCTGACAGGACCCTATACTCACTGTATAAACCAAACAGGCAATTGCACTGATTGTTTAAGCATGACAGGAATTTGTACTCACTGTTGAAGTGCAGCAAGGCCTTGGGTGTGACTGGGGTAGAGGTCAACACCAGCATCTCCAGGCCCTTCAGCCCCTCCCTGCACACCTCGGCTGCCACCTCCTGGTTGATCTCACTCACATGATCCAGCTCCAGGACCTGGAGGTGCACACAGTTGCGTGCTGTGCAGAGCAAGTTGTCCAGGTGCATAGAGAGAACAGGCATGAGTCAGAAAAGTAATATATATATATATTCAATTAAATGTATTTTTATACAGCGCCTTTCACGAGTTGTCCCAAAGTGCTTTACATGAATTTGTTGTGATACATAAAACACATGTCACATGTCTATATATATATATTTTTTTTTTCTTTTGTATATTTTTATTATTGACATGTGTTTTATGTATCACAACAAATTCATGTAAAGCTATTTGGGACAACTCTGTTGTGAAAGGCGCTGTATAAAAATAAATTTAATTGAAAATATTAAAATAAAAGTACACAGCTGGAGCTAGGGTTTGGCAATATCATATCGATATTGCACCACTCATGCTCAATAATCATCAAGGCTTCAGATGACAGACGCAACATTTGGCCAGACGCCAGCTTTTTGGTGCTATACGGACATTTATTTACGCCCACAATTTGTTAAGCAGTTTAGTAGTATGACTAAAATATTAATGAGGCTTTGTATGACGCCAAAAAGTCATTATTAGTATAAATGCGGTATAAATATTCTTATGTTTAATAAATGTGTCAGACTTTAAACTGTAAAAAGTACCACCACACCGCTGACATCTTTTTACTTTGTTTATCCACAAGGTCTCTTCTTTTAAAAGATGTCGTGGCTGCTCTCCTTCACCGTGACTTCAGTGCATATTGTACCGAGGTATACCAAACCGTAGTATACCAAACTGTAGTATACCAAACCGTATTATGCCAAAACAGTATTATGTGGTGTGCTCCGCTAATCAAATTTAAGAAACATAAAGTTTATACAGATTACTAAGTTTTGGGTGTCACAAAACGCATCTCATTAATATTTAAGCCATACTACCAATCCTCTTACCAAATTATTGCCATAAATAAATGTCCGTATAGCACAAGGGAACCTGGCGTCCGGCCAAATGCTTCATCTGTCATCTGAAGCCCTGGCGATTATTGGGCATGCGCCATATAGTATAGATATGATATTGCCCAGCCCTGGCTGGAGCTCACATACCCCTGGACATTTACAGACATCAGTGTCGTGCTTCTTACACCGTACATGAGCAGCTCACTCACCTAAAGACGCAAGGCCTTGAATGCCACACCCAGCACCACCCACGCCCAGAGCTCTCAGGTGTGGCCAGCATCGGCCAATAGTCTGCAGGCATCGATTGCTGAAGCGGGCTGGCTGCTGGCTGGAAGACAGTACAGGGAGCCAGATGGAGTAAAGCGAAAGACACCGGCAAGCCCTCCATGCTCACACCGCACACAAGTCACAGGGTAAAACCCTTCAGACCCTTTGTGACTCAGTTCCAATGTAGTATGAAGTGACTCCCATTCCTCACCATGGGTAAAGTGGCGCCACCTGTAGGGAGATGATGTCTCGACAGCCAGCACCCAGGGCCCAGATGACCTCCTGACCAACAGGGTCTGAGGCGCTCCTACGGCACAACACAACAACCCTTTTCATACACTGTTCAAATATTTCAGTGTGGTTCATCTCTACAGCACAGGCATGGTGTGTCAACTATGTTTCCAATCAGGGGAACCATGTGGGACAGCAGGCAGAGTATTGGAGAAAATGACTGTGTCCCTGAGCACACAGACACCCACCTGTAAGTGACAGCCTGCAGACCACGGCAGTAACAGCTGGCCAGCCACAGGGAGCGATCGGTCACAATGTTGGGGCACTGTGATACCTTAAAGATAAGCAGGTTCCCACCTGCTGCCTTCAGGAGAGCTTCGAGACCCTCCTCCAGGACCCCCCTGGAAAAGAACCCACCAGGAGAAAATTAACAGAGCTTAATCCATCCATCATTCCATCCAACCAACTTCCATAAGCACTTATCCAGAACTGGGTCATGGAGAGACTAGAGTCTGTCCCAGAAAGCAGCGGACATGAGGCAGGGGGCACCCAGAGCGGGCCAAGCACTGAATTACATACAAAGGGCATTTCACATAATGGTGCACATCTAACAACAAACAATTCCATTGCACAGGAAATCTTCAGAGCACTTTGGTCCTGTTCACACCTGGTATTAACATGTGTTCTTGGGGAACCTGATCTCTAGTGGACAGAGCTAAATACAGGTGTGAATGCACCCAAAATGCACCAAGACCTGACTACTCAAACCACATTCAGAGGTGGTCTAGGACGCACATGGCCAGATTCTTATAGCAGTGTGAACGTGAATGTGTTCCGGGCCGCATTGAAGGACCACCTACTCTGCCAACGTGCCCATGCAGATGGACGTACGTACATACTCATTAAACACGCAAGCGGTATTTAACATGTGATTAATGCCAGAACACAAGTCAGTGCAGAGTTGGCCATTCTGTACTAAACTGCACTGGGAACAGCAGTGCACCTTTTTCCCTACATCACCAAAAAATAACTCTGAGTCCGCTGGGATGTTGGTTTAATGGCAGACCGTCCTGACCGATTCGCATGGAAATGTTGTCAAAGTGCACATCATTAATGTTCCGTGCAAATTCAGGAAAAATAAACTGTGCAACAAGTGATTTATGAAAGATGTTTTAAAATAGGCGCAGATCATATATTTAATGCGCACTTTGATGAAGCTTCTGTATTTATGTCAAAGCTGCTCCAGGTTTTATTAATATTGGTACGTGAAATGTGCCGGAAAAAATTACATGAATGGAAAATTAAAGCATGTGGGTAAGAGTGTGTGTTCAATAAACTAGATGAAGGATGTTAATAGAAACATATAATCAACAGTGTGATTGTTTATATAGTTTTATAGTGGGCTGTCCAGGGGCTTGAACTCCTGGTCAGAAATTCAGTCCCACTCCAGCCCAGTCTACTTTTCTTTTTTTTACTTCACCTCTTCCAAGTCAGACGTATAATTCAGCGTATCAGACAAAACAATGAACCTCAATCTCACTTTGAGTATTATGGTGTTCCATACAAACATCTTAGGTGATTTGTTTACCCTGGAATGCACCAGTAGCTTTTGATTTACGTGCTTATTTAAATAAGCTGCGGGAAAGTGAGATCCGATTACAAAGTCGGTCGAGATGCATGCGGACATGCATGCTAATGCCAGGTGTGTTCAGACGTGTTTAGCGCCGTCCACTTGTGATCGGATCACCCAGGACGCGTGTTAATGCCAGGTGTGAACAAGGCCTTTGAAAGACAACCCAATACAGCAATCATACTGGCACTCCATGTAGACAGACGGTGAGTTACTACACCTGAATTTACACTTTCTTCACCCATGTGCACATATAGTCAGCCAGTTTCGTACTCACAAATACTCATCTGTTCATATGCCAAACAATGGAGGTAGGACAGTCTCCAAAAGGGGAATCAGTCTGGTTATGGGCACTAAACCCAACCGTAAGCCCAAGCCCATACCTGGTGCTCCTAAGGTAGTCCTCCTTGGTCTCCTTTTTGCCGCGCAGCCTGGGCTTCAGGTTCTGCAGGATTATGGAGTGGCTCTGTGTGCACCACTGAGACAGCGTGATCATGAACTGGAAGAGACACACAGCCAATGAATCTGGCAAGGCGCAGCCACCCGACAGCAGCAACCTTCAGAAACTTTCCAAGGCTGAAGCCATAATCGAACCGCAAAACCCTTGACACTGTCAGGATATACCAAATTCAAGTCCACATAAGCCGTCAACACTTGCTAGTTTTGACCATTCCACCATATGGAAAATATAACACGGAGTGTTTCCGGCAAGTTCTAAGCATTGGTTAGGTGTTGAGACCTGCGTGCCATCCTGCTTTGCCAGTGTAAGGGCCATTTCACAATTTAAATAAATACTGAATGCAAACAGTGATTTATTTATGTTTTAATGAGCTTCTCGATATCTCTACGGTCTGAAAGGAGGCCAGCCTCCGGGGCTGAGTTCTGGCTTGTACCTTTGAGGAGATGCGGCCATTTTCCAGCAGCACACGGGTCCACACGGCGGGGTGCCGAGCCACAAATCGCCAGTCGTGGCACACCTGGGCCACCCGTAGCAATGTCCTGGTGTCAAGGTAAGTAAAGATGCAGAAGAGGGCCGCTCGCATCTTCAGGGTCTCTGGGCTAATCATCTCCACAGACCTGCTGGGGCTGTCCTTCTCCTGTACGCAGGTCTGGGGGGGGCCCTCTGAGCCATCTGCGGCAGTGGGAAAAGGAGACAGACTTTCAGAGATGCCATTTATTGGTGAGAAGACCCCTTCAGCTCTACACCTTACTAGCATTCCTTAGGTGAGCAGGGTGCTGAGTTTACATGAGGCACATGACAGTGATGAGGTATATGACAGTGATGGGGTACATGACAGTGATGGGGTACATGACAGTGATGGGGTGCTGAGTTTACATGAGGCACATGACAGTGATGGGGTGCTGAGTTTACATGAGGTACATGACAGTGATGAGGTACATGACAGTGATGGGGTGCTGAGTTTACATGAGGTACATGACAGTAATGAGGTACATGACAGTGATGGGGTGCTGAGTTTACATGAGGTAAGTGACAGCGAAGAGGCACATGACAGTGATGAGGTATATGACAGTGTTGAGACTGCGCCTGGTTTCGAGATGGTTATGGGATCAAAATGAAGTTTTTGGTTTCGGTATCGTGGGGGGGGGGGGGGGGGAGTTTATATAAAAATGATTAATTTTAATAAATGCACAAAAAAAACCAAAACTGGAAATAGCATTACGAAAATTAAAAAAATTAATTAATAA
>JABFEA020000017.1:6837596-6853790 GCA_019775915.2 Cyphomyrus plagiostoma | reverse complement strand
CCCGCCCCCCTCCCCCCCCCCCCCCCCCCCCCCCCCCCCCCCCCCCCCCCCCCCCCCCCCCCCCGGCCGGGGGCCGGCCCCCCCCCCCCGGTGATCGCCCACCACATAAGACCAGACAGTGAGACAGTGAGGTCAGTAACGCAGAGGGCTTTTACAGTAACACATGCAGTAGCCCAGCCTGAATCACACACCAAGCAAGTCACAACAGCTACATGCATGCCAAAGATTACACAATCTCACATGGAGCCATTTCCTGTGCTGATTTCTGAAGCTGAAGATGAACGTTACAGCCCACATCCCCCGGGACTGGGGCCACAGTAAAATGGTCAAACTTCTTACCTCACTACTCACCATTGGCCCTGGAGTACCTTACATTCCTTTCCAACACAAGACACAATGCAACCACCTTCTCACCCTCAGCATAGCACTGGATTTTGACTCCTATTCCTCCAATAATTAGTTTCAGACAGCCTGTCAGTCTTCACTGCCAAACCAGACCAACCACCTACCTGCTGCAAGGTAGCCTTTCCTGGAGGCTACAGGCAAAAGGCATGGAACACCCCAGGGTGGGGCCCTTTCACCTACCAGTCACTCACACATGCAATTTGGTAACTCCAATTAACCTCAACTTCAGTACCCAGAGGAAACCCCACAACAACACAGGGAGAACATGCAAATTCCACACACATAGAGCAACAACAGAGAAAACCCTCTCCTAGAGGTACAAAGCAATAGTGTGAACCATTGTGCCACCCAACACCACTTCTAATTAAGGTTGTTTTTCAGGCTCTAGGAATTAAGTTCATAATTAGTTCTCAAAGACCTAAATTGAAGTGTTTAATGTCAATATGAAGTATTTAACTGTATCTGCTTTTTCTCCTCCTGTCTGTGTGGTGTTCCTGTCTGAGGAAGTTGACTTGATGTCTCAAAATCGCCTTTGAATATGATTGTGACTGAGTGTGAGATCAAGATAATAAAACCAAGAGTCAGCAAGACAGACAGCGTGGTGGTGCAAGGGTTAACATTGGTGCCTCACTCCCATGGGACCTGGTTTCAGGCCTCCACCAGGGTTCCATGTGTTTGCATGTTCTCCCCATATAACCCATGGGATTTCCATGGGGTTGTCTGCCCAACAAACCCCAAAACATGCTGAGGTTATTGCAGTTACCCAAATGCCTGTTGGTGTGTGTGTCTGTGTGTGTGAACTAGTGAGGCATGTAAACTGAACCTGACGGTGAATAAGCTTCAGGAGATGGGTGGATACATGGTCAGTAGGACAGCAGTGTCTACTTGCCAGTGGTGGGTAAGATGGCACAGTGGAAATTGGTGCTGAGGGAAGGCTGTATACTGTTTGGCAGATCGCTTCCCTCTCTAGCTGCAGCCAGTGTTTACTGACAGAACGGTGCTTGTTTATTGAGGTGGCTGTGGATGGCACCGTTGTCTGGTCGCTGAGAGACAGTACACTAATGTGAGAGTTCCCTAATCTGTGTGCTCCATTCCCTCAGTTGTTTAGTCACAATATTCATTCATAATGCTGTGTCACAGAGTTGGCAAGACTTCACTGGGTTAGCTTCTGAATTATAGCTTAACTGAGACCATCGGTACAAAGACTAACATGCAATGTCTCCATGGCAACTCAATATAATGTGTGTCAGAAATGGGGAAGTGAGTGTTTTGAACAAGCAATTCTATCAATGCTGTGCAGTAATGCAACAATGTAAACCTTATAGGTCTATTAAAATGCAGTGATGTAACAGGAATGAACTCTTCCTGTTGTCATGACGAGAACTTTTTCTTGAAGGTTTGTATAAGAGTGAGTCATATCTTCCCATTGTAGCAAACTAAAAGCACGAATACAAATCTAGTTAGCTGAGGATAGAGCAACAGCGACATGGACAGGAGGACCGTGTGTGTGTGTGTGGGGGGGGGGGGGACTGGTGATCTCACACTTTTGCCAGAACAAAGTTACCCCCTTTAATGTTTAAGTGCCCTTTGCTGTGTTTAAGTATAATAACAGATAAGCAGGAGGGGGGATTCTGTTCGGGAATATTCAAGTAAAGAGCACTGACACATTTATTCACCTGGATAGGGTTAGTGTCAGGTGGGGTAGCACATCTACACTAACAAGGGGGCTTAATGCTGGCAGAGGTGGCCAATACAGACAAAGATTCCAGACAAAGGCCCCAGATAGGAATGACTTTAACGTAGTGTCTATTTAATGGAACTCAAGGAATCAGGATATGAGATGTTTTATGGAAGTACATTGTAGTGAGGGATTGTGGATGGTGGATTTAGGTATGGGAGACATGGGCAGCTTTCCAGGGCAGCATATTGGTGGGGGCAGCGCGGGATTCACATAAAAAAGAAAAAGTTGTGAGATTTGCATGATCGGTTTTCTGTCTTTCGCTTGCATGTCACATCAGTGATATAATATCACTGTGAGGGTCAGTTAACCTTGTCAGAGTGGATGCCTTGATTCTAGTTTGTAAGCTAGGCAGGCCACCACTCAGGAGTTCTGACATAGCCACCCCCAATTATCTGTCAGGATAACTGAACAGAACGAAGACTGACTGACTGACTGGTATGCTCTCTTCCTACTCTGTGAGTTTGGGAAGCTGAACCAGTCAGGTGTCAGGACCAATGTAAGATTTCTCTCCAACCTTCACTGAGGCAGGTCGGACCTGTCCATCTGCTCTGGCAAAGGTGTTGGTGATGCCACCCACTAGCCAGTGGGTATGTGGCATCTGAGGGTCAACTAAAAGAATGACTTGACCCATGTTAAGTGTTTTGCTGTCGACTCCTCACCCATGATGATGCAGTCTTAGTAGGTAGTAGCGAATGAAGGCTGCCCAGAAGTTATCTGCCAACACTTTTCTGTGTCTCCATGGCCTTTTACCCAGCATGTTTTTGGAAGAAGGCCTGAAGAAGAGCAGAATTCCATTGTGCCATGAGTAGGATGTTATGTGTTATTGGTTCTAGGTTACCTGGGTCTGCAAACACATAACCCAAAGGTTTGGAATTCAATATGTTCCCGACTACGACGAGGACCTTCTGCAGGACTGAGTCTGGCAGTGACTACTCTTGAACAAACACCCTCAACCCAGACTTCACTGACCTCACCTCTTGTTCACAAGCCCCTCCAAAATGAGAGGCAGCTGGAAGATTGCACCTGAAGTTGATTTTCTACTCAGCTAGCTGTTCCTTCAGCTGAGACCCCATCACCCCCAAAGGTCTCTCACAGCTCATAGTCTCTGTCAACAAAATTAGTATAAAGGACTCTGAATGGCTGGTCTCTTCACACAATAAAGTGATACAAGGAGAGCAGAAAAGCCTCAGTGTTTTCTTAGAAGATCTAAGTGCACACACCTTGGTCATATACTTAAAAATAATCCCCTTCACATCTCCTGGCGACACCCGTACTTCATAATAAATGGGTCGAAACAGTTGATGCCAATGAAGTTGAATGGAAGCTTGCATGGCCACAGTCTGCAAGGTGGAATATCAACCATATTCAGTATGTCAGGCTCAACTCGCCAGAACCAACAGTCCCTACCTGGGTGCTGGTATTAAAGTGGATAGCTTCATGTCCTTGGAGCACCCAATACTTGTGTAGGAGCTCTGCTAGCACACACTCAGGTCTGGGATAAAATAGCTTGGCTTCAAATCCCTTAATTTTTATCAGATGATACTGTATGTACCTGTAAAAAGCAGAATGAGAAATGCATATGCTGCAGTGCTAAAAGAAAATTTCAGCGAAGTGGCCTACTCTGTGACATGTTTGTGAAACGAGATTTGTTAGGATTAGGTGGCGGTGTACGATCAATGACAGTAAGACAGCAAATCCTCTCTCACATATGGATAAAATGCAGCTACAGTCCCAGCCATTAAATGAAACATACAAAAGAGAAATGGCTTCTTGCATTAAAAGATCCCATTAAGCCACCATCATGCATCAGTCCTTCAAGTTGTGATGTGATGTTTGTCAGTCCCTTATTGAACTATACACTGAAGTTCACTTTCCTGCTTGTCTATAGAAATATGACATGAATGCTGCTTCTCTCCTCCACTATGACCAGTGAGAGTCAGTGAGACATGCAAGGGCGTGCTGTAAGGGAGCATTTGATTGGCTGGAAACTAAATCTGGGACTGAACATATATACCCCTAATAAACAAAGGTTAACTGTGAATGTGAGACTTTCTCTTCCAATGACTTGAGTGAGTGGATGAAGCAGAAATTGGTCATCACTGATCAAGAAACCTGAAGTAATGAATAAGTGACTGGGTGAATGAGAATGACTTTCTATGATGAGCTGTGAGATTCAAGTTTGTAACATGAGTAGCTACAATGTTGCCAAGAATTAGACTATAGTTAAATAGCAAATATTATTTTTGTCATATGACTTATTGGTGGTATTTAACTTACACTATTTTGTTACAGGATGGCGCAGGTGGGGTAAAAAAACGTGACGATCCACTTGCGGTTCCGAGACAGAGGGGTTTCTTTACAAAACGGATCACCCTAACCAAAACCAAAAAGACCAGGAACACGCCAGGGGACAGAACATCTAACACACAGTAACACAAATCATAGAGCAACATCTCACAATGATCAAACAGGGAAATGAACAAAGGCAGGCACTTAAATACACTGATGATGAGGATTAACAAAGGGCAGGTGAGAATCATCAAAAACAACCAATCAACAGGGGCACAGGACAAGACACGAGCAAAGTAGCTAATCCTAATGTACAGAGAACTAAGGAACGTACAAGACCCAAAACATAGGAAACACAGGGAAAATTTACACCAGAAGAAAAATCAAGAACCAAGTAAAACAGAACATAACCAAGACAGGAGCAGAGAAACAAAAACAAGACAAATTAAACATGGGGGTCAACAACATGAAACAAGCAACAGATGAGGATGGCTTCTGGGCAGCCTCGAACCCACAACCAGCAAAGAGGAATGTGAACAGCAGCCCACCCCTTATCCTGTTAAGCCACAGAGTAGCCAAGGGGAGCAGATACGTATACTAGGGTCTAAATTACACTATTTAGCCTAAATAATACGTTTTTTTTACATATCAGTACACAAGCGTTTCAGATCTGTTTTATGCAACAAGCAACAAGAAGTGCCAGTGAACGAGTTGGTGAGCAAATCAAAGCAAATCTTTCAGGTGAGCTGAATCAAAGTAACTGCATGTGTCCCAAAAAGCGGTCATTTTGCCTATCCTTGCCTTTAAGTGCCGACAGATTCCCATAGTTTCCGCTATTTGATCATCTTGCATTTTTGTGTTAACATTCCGCTTAACGCAGGATTCTGAGAGATTATAATGGAGCCATTGTTGCTCTGTAATGATTAACTAGCTTAGGAACAAAGTCGAGTGAAATGTAAGGCGGCTGTCAAGTTATCCAAAGCCAGCATAATAAAATGAACTGCATTCTTTTTAATTCAGACCTAGCCACTTCATGTAATGCAAATTCAAACTGAACGGCAATACCACACGCTCCATGTTTAATATCATATTCAATACAAAACATAACATGTGCATGCAGACATAGGGCTACAACTTTAAAAACATCACCTCCGTTATTTATGTATCATAATATTTGGTAACGCTTTACAATAACTGCAGCTTCATAATGCCTTTATAATGCATTGGTAGAACATTCCTAAGCAGCACGTGAGCGTACCTTAACATCGTAATATACCTTAATAGCTTTCATATAGGCTACATTAATAACAAAAATTATATAGCGATAAACATAATCTTATAATCATGTAATGTTTGTTATTAATGATAAACGACATTACATTCATTCACTGCCATTACATTTCTTTAAAAAAATGCTACCCCACTGAAATGTAGGCCTATAAGTTTCTGGTGGTATAAAACACATGCAAAAACCGGTCTCCACTTAAAGTTATTTTGATAACATGAATCCTTATGTAAATGTCCATTAAAAAAAGATGGGTCGGATATTTTGGACAATGTATAAAAATTATATATAAAAATTTAAAAATTCTGTCGTAGCAGCAAATTCTGGCAAGGAAGCAAAAAATTGGCAGAACACCGGCATCCCGAGGTGGGAGGGAAAACGCGAAGCGCCATGGAGAACAGGTGTTCCCCGCGATAGGAAGAGATGAGCCCAGTAAATTAATTAAAATACTGTATTAATTCACACATTGAGGATGCGCGATGTCTTGTGTGTCTAAAACTTGCCGAAATCCCAAAATCAACTGAATGGCCCTGTCCGTAGTTATTGGTAGTTATTATGCTGGGATGCGGGGATACCTGTGCGCGGATTGGAGCAGCAGAGGAAGGGGAGAGGAGAGGAGACTAACAGGACACACTGAAGCACCTATCAGCAGAGAACCCCGGATACAAGATTTGATAGGCCTTCAGACCACGTTAGGCTTCAGACACACAAGTGAGGAACCGGTGAAATGCTTGGACTTAAGTTTTGGAGGAATGTGTGATATACAGACATAAACACACAGCTCTACAAAAGGAATTTGTAAAGTCAGTCGTTTTATTCGTAAAATTTTGTAATAAAAACGCATTCAACTATACAGTAAAAACATTTGTACATATTTAAAAGTACACGGTTTTATACAGACTGATTGTAAAAATCTGTTAATACTACCTAACTGTAATATATATTTCTCTTTTGCGTGTGTCATTTGATTGTATTTACAGTCACACTTTTAATCTGGCAGCAATGTGTGCTACGTGCTCAGCTACAAAGCTGTAGTAAATTGCTTATCAATTCACAAGTCACATTCGCGAATACTCCGTCCCTAGTGCCAAGAGCCCCGGACATTTACAAGTTCTAATGAACTACTAGAAACATATATTTATTCATGGTATTTCCCCGAATACGATTGATTTTGACTTCTTTTTCAGAAACAGTATTGTCCGCGCATGGGTGACGTGGGAAAATAGTAAACTGACTGGCTGTTTTGCTTTGCAGCATTGGGTTAGGACAAACTGCATCCAACTTCGCTAAATTACAAATTGATTAAAATTACTGCATCAACCCCCCTACATTCATTAAACCTGTATACATAGGCCTAGCCCCCGTGATACAATCCACGGGCAAAATATATTTAAAAATCTGTTAATAACATATAAACTCATATATACACACCATTAGAAAAAAAATTCCAATAATCAATACAAGCATTTATTTGACATTGATTCAAAAGATTTCACATATGAAGTATGTATCCAAATAATAAAGTTCAATAGAAATATAAATTGTTTAAGTCAACAAAGGGATTTTTTCATGTCCTGGCAGGAAGGATCTGATTATGCGTTTATTCTTTACAATCATTCAATTAAGCAGTTAACTTTCTGCGGGCGGTGTCGCCATCCAATTTAAGCAAACGCGTTTTATAATAACACTATCATGCGATTCCGTAAAATGGTTGTATCACGCAAAAAAAAAAAAAAAAAAAAAAAAACACACACACGAGTAAAAATACACCAGGCAGCACAAAGTCCATCCAAGCTCAATAAATAATCATTGCGACGTCGCGCAATTCGGTGCTCATCGTGTGCACGTCCCCCAGCGGAGCTGTCCAGAGAGGTGGGTCCTGAACTCCCACCCATGCCGATGTGGGTTTTAAGTGAGCATCATCACAGCCCCGCAGAAACTTTGAGGATACAGAGAATGGGTGACACTTTGCGGTATATTTTAAGATTTTTCTGACACATTCGTACTCCTTAGGATTGCTTTCTAGGCAGCTGCTGCGTCCCGACTTTATAGCCTTGATACGTCGGGGAGACTTGGAGCTCCGTGTGCAAAGGGCTCCATCACATTCTCCCGGGGGGTGCCGCAAAGGAGCAGGCTGCGAGGACCTGCGCTTTCATCTCCATCTTCTCCTTCTGTTTGAGATGCACTCGTCCGTGCCGCTTCCTCTCGTCGCTCCTTGCAAAGCGTCTCCCGCAGACCTCGCAGGAAAAAGGCTTCTCCCCCGTGTGAGTCCGGGTGTGGGTGGTCAGATGATCGCTGCGGCTGAAGCTCCGCAAGCAAATGCGGCAGTGAAAGGGTTTGTGGCCGGTATGGATGCGAATATGCCGGTTCAGCTCGTCTGATCGTGAGAAGCGCCTGTCGCAGCTTTCCACCGGGCACATGAACGGCTTCTCCTTGGGGGGAGCGTGTGGGTTTGCGGGGGTTTTCCTGATGCGCGTCGTCTTTTCCCTACGCCCATCACCGGAAGCAGGAGCGGAGAAGAGAAGCGCGTCTATCCCGACAGACAGTGCCGAGGAGGTGCAGGAGATGCCGTGCTGATCAGCAATAATCTCAGCACTGCGATCAGCTTTCACTGCATGACTCGCGCTTTGCGGGTAGCTTCTAAAACTTTGTGCGCAGTTCGATGCGAAGCAGCGCTCCTGTTTAATAGCGGCGTCCTGCTTGAAGGCAGATTGTGAGGCAGGACCAGCAGAAGCTAAAGCGGGGACAAAACCTTTATAATCCACCCGGTCGGGTCGCCTTTCCGTCGCTATTCCGGTCCCGAAGCTCAATGGCAAATAAGTATGTGGTTTACAGAAATGATCCCATTCATAGCCAGTGTTTTCATATTCATTCTTGACAACGACTGGAAACGTGTCTGGCACCGGCGGCCTCTGGGTCTGGTATTCGTAAGCATGAAAGCCAGGCTGCACCGCGGAGCTATGTTGAGCATGGCAATTTTGCGGGGGGTGAGGAGCGGTGCCCCCCGTGCTTATGGACCCACTGCCCGGCAAGTTCTCGTCGCGGATGCTGTCAAGCGTTTGGGCTGACGAAAGTGACATGTGCACATCGGAGACGGACAAGGTGCTAACACCGACTATCTCTGTGATCATACTGAGGAGAGACTCGCTGCTGCATGGCGGTCCCTGGGAACCCTCCATGTAGAAGCTGCCGGAGTAGGCGAACGGAGAACCGGGATCGTCTTCGGTGCCTCTGCTTGGGTCCAGAAAGAAATCCGACGCCTCGGTTTTCTGGTTTATTTGTGCACCATCTGCAAAAGGAGACACGTGTTGGGAAATTTTGCAACTGTTATGTAATGAAGTAATTCATTCATCATTACTGTAAATTACCCATCCGCGCCACCTGAATATTGTGCGATTGCACCATTAATACCGATGACAGCATATAGCCTATATACTGAAATAAAGTTTTGAAAGGTAAGAGGACCAACCTTGAGTGAACTGAATAGGCGATTCTCTTTCCTTGCAAACCTTCTCGGTCTCTTTCGATCCAATACTTTCAATCCCTAACGGGGGACTGCAGCTATTCTCAGAGTTACAGGGGAAATATTCGAGAGAAGCGAAGTCCATGTTGGCCAGCATATCGTCCGCTTTCCAGGAGCTGGTTGCCGAATAACTGTGCGATGTGTCCTGTCCCTTGGCGCCGGTACCGCCGCTGTTACTGTGTGAGGGATTCCCCGGTTTCACAGCGGCGCTTCCCGGCTCCTCTCCTTTTATACCCTCCGGCTCGCAGGATTCCCCGCTGCGTCCTGCCTTTCAGCGCCATGCCCAAAGATGGACAGAGGATGTGACGAGCGTCGCCTTAAAAGGAGCCGCGGTTCCGTGACGCGCCCAGCCACCGGACCAGCTTCGGGTCTGAGTCCCACTGGTCACTGCCAGTGGGATTCCAGTGCAGCCCCGTTGAACGCGATCAAGGGCAAGCTGCTCCAGCTTCAGGATGGACACGCACTGAGAGACATTTCAAAATAGGCTGGGAAAACCAGCCATGTGGGAACGGAAGGTATTGATACTTAGACGCAAGACATAAAATAATATGATTTTGTAACGTTCCCTTCTTATTGAGCGACAAGTGTATTGTACGCAACATTTTGCATAGAATTGACAGTGAAAAGCACGTACAGCGAAGCCCCTCTGTAGTCCTCTTTTTTTTCTTTTTTTTTTGGAGGGGGGGTGGTAGATCGGGGTGCCGTTACTTTAAGGCAGCGTTCTTGTAGGCATTTTTAATCGCATTCCAGGTGTTGCTGTGATGTTACCTCCACGCTGCTATTTACAACGTAATAAAGAAAGTATCACCGCATTAACAATATTTAGAATTAGAATTTGCATTAGAATTAAAATGAGCAATTATTGGTCCCAGAGCAAATTTCTAAATTCTGATCCTGGGACATAAGACATGCGCAAGACTTTAACATGAAAATATGAATTTTATATAAGGTAATAATCTCATCATTCTCTCTACATATACGTGTGTATATGTGTTTCATTTTGGAACAGAATTAAACCAGAAAGGCATCAGCAATTCACAGTTTTTGTCATGTTATGAAACAGTCTGACAGTAGAAGCATGCTGTCTGCTATAAAATAGGCCCACGAAATGATGACTTCCTGCATCCTCTGTAGAAAAGACATCAATTTAGCCAAATGTCACTTTATGAAGTGAGATGGCTGCATTTATTTTAAGTATAAAACAGAACAGGTTTATAACAGTCCACTCAGTACCATTTTTAAATTTTCATGGTAATTTTTTGGCTAAATGTCAGACACAGTTTGAATTCAGTGCTCTCTGCATGAAGTAGATCATGGTGCAATATGGCTATTAATAAATCTCTTTGCTTGGTAATCCATCCATCATCCGCATCTACTCATGTAGTAAAGTGTGTGTGGGGGGGGGCTTTCCTAAGTTACATATGGCACAAGGCAGGCAGGAGGGGGGCATGGTGGATGGACCAGTAAATCATAAGACAGACACACACATACAGACACACACAATCACTGACATGCGGAGACACACACAGACACACACACACACACACACACACACACACAATCACTGACACACGCAGACAGACACGTATGCACATGCAAAGACACATACAATCAATGACACAAGCAAAACAGACCCATACACGCACACACACACGCACATAATCACAGTTACACACACAGACTTACGCATACAGACATACACAGACACACTCACACACTAACACAAATGCACAGATGCACAGACATACACAGATACATAGACAGACAGACATATACACCATTTACAGATGCCAGTTCACTTACCTGCATGTCTTTGGACTTCTTGAAGGCATTCTCAAGACCACAAGGACAGCAGAGGAAGGCCACACATGGGGGGGGGGGGGGATTAAAGCCCCCAACCCTGCAGGCATGAGGCTGCCAACTGAGCCAGAGTGTAACAGCCAGAATACATTTATAAATTCAATGTTTTACTGTCCGTAGTGCTGAAGAGCTTAAAAGTATGATTTTGAAACTTTCCTTATTTGAATGTGATCTGGGTTGCACATTTTGATTTTGCTCTTTTTAACAGCAAAATAAGTGCACCAGTCAATATGGCTGGTGTAACGTTTTAATAAGAGTGCTGCAGAACAGGTCAGTGCTTGTGAAGTAATAACAAGCGTGGCCTGTCAAAGTGCCAGCATGCGATTAGGGGGCGCTGTGACTCTGGTGCCCGCTATGCTTGGCTCTCTGTGGAGACGGCCGTCAAATACGCCCAGGCCTTAGTTGGGGGCTCCACTGTGAGAGTAGGAAACGGCCCTCCAGGCCTGCCATTCTCGCTGGTACAGGGCGTTGTTAAAAAATGAAAAAATAAAACAAAAGAAAAAGCAGTGGTCTAACTTTTACTCAAACTGCTGCCCGTGTAATGTTACGGGCATGCCGCGGCCAGGACACAGAGGGGCGGGGCCTCGGCCGCTGACCCTGTAGTGTTATGGGCACGCCGTGGCCAGGGGAAAGAGGGACAGGGCCTCAGCCGCTGCCCCTGTAGTGTTATGGGCACTCCGCGGCCAGGGAACAGAGGGGCGGGGCCTCAGCCACTGCCCCAGTAGCGTTATGGGCATGCCGTGGCCAGGGAACAGAGGGCCGGGGCCTCAGCCACTGCCCCAGTAGCATTATGGGCATGCTGCGGCCAGGGAACAGAGGGGCGGGGCCTCAGCCACTGCCCCAGTAGCGTTTCGGCAACATGGTGGCCAGGGGAGAGAGGGGCGGGGCCTCGGCCGCTGCCCGTGTAGCGTTTCGGCCAATTCAAAAATCCGGATCAGCACTCTGGTTTTGGCAGCGGAGCCCCTGTTCTCCCCTTGGAGGTGAATCCTGGTGAATGCCTAGCGGAGGCGGTGGGACTCTGCGCTTGTCAGGCCTTTGCAGTGTGTAACACTCCTGTTTCATTATCATCGCAGCCCCCACAGTGAGGGGCTGTGCTGATTCATTACTCACACTGCGCCCCTCTAGCACAGCCTGTCAGGACTTGCCATTGGTCATGTTCTCCACTGACTTCCATTCCAGACTATCTTCTGGAGATCAGGAGATTTAGCGACGTCCCTCCCCAAACACCTGTAGTGGTTCTCTACTAGGTATGGATTATTGTTGTTAATATGAGCAAAAAAATGCAAAGTATACTATGTTAAATAGAATATAATTTTACGAAGTATGAATGGTTCAGTTAGAAATGAATGGTTCCCAGGTTTTATGGCAAATGGAAACACACTATGGCAGGTCCTGGCAGCTGAGACTCAGAATAAAGTTTTATAAATGTGTGTTTAGTCAGGCATTCCCCCAAAGGCAGGCAGAGCTGCCCAGCGCGATTTCAATGGCAGGCCGGCGCATGGCGCGGGAACGCCCCCTCCGCATTCCTCACACCACAGACCCGCAGCGTCTCCTTCATGTGCGCCTCTCATCCCCTCACAGGCAACAATGGAACTTCTGACAGCCCAGAACGCGGCTGAGAGGCAGGCCCTCTGCCGGAAGCGCGACCAGCTATAAATACCGGCGGCCGTGTGAGCCAGCGGCCACATGCGCCATCATATGCCCGCGTGTGAATGGCGCGCGGAAGCGGCTGTGGGCTGGCGCCACGGTGACACCGTACCGGTGTAGGTGTGAGTCAGGGAAGCCCGCATCGGCGCCTGTCAGCGGCGGCAACCCCAGCGCCAAAATAACTCCCCCCACCCTGGCCTGTCACTTTGGGCTCCCAAACAGGAGGATTCGGTGCCTCTCCCTTCCTCTTCGTGACTCCCCCCACACAAAGGAGAGCTCCGGGCGGATTAGCCGTCCTCCTGGGAATTTAAATCCAGAACATTCCGGTAAAATGAGTGCTGTAGCCCCTGGCTGGCAGGTCTTGGGGGGTCCCTGCAGATCAATGTCCCATCACAGTCACACAACTGGTTAAGTTTCTCAGGGTGATAATAATCATCTTAGGACGATAATAATAAGCATTTAGGGGTTATCAATCTACTTTAAGGCTTAAAGCATTTCAAGCATATGGCTGCATTTCAGAGAGAATACAAAAATCCCATCCATCCATCCATCCATCCATCATTTTCCTGGTTAGGCCTACAGGGAAAATGCTGGAATGGGCAAGTTACATAGAGCAGTTTATACTGTGCTGAAACACATAATGTGTTTTCCACAAGAAAGAACGGTTCTAAAATTAGATTCATTACACTTCGTTGTAATTCAGTGTTTGAGAGCCATTTGCTGATGAATCACTGCTTGTTATTGAGGAGCGCCTTCACAGACGCGCCTGTTATCTAAGAGCACAAGTGCCGACCTCGGTGAGGAAACACGCCGGGATGGAAGCACACAGCGATGACTGGAAAAGCTCAGAGCGCCTCCATGCAGCAGAGGAACATTCAGGCTAAACGTGGAGACAGGTAACGTACAACCTGTGAGCATAAGTGATGGTGTTATTATATAAGGCCGGAGTCTGCAGAAATCATTTCAGGTTTCACTTTATGCAAAGTATTAGCAGAACTGTATTACATCACCTTTTGTATGAGAACAATATTCTTGTTATCCCATCACTGGAAAGATGTTACATTTAAAAAAGCATGAATGATAATGAAATAAGCCTTTGATATTCAAGTATAAAATTAAAAATATAACATAGATTTTCGCAGCAGGCGAAGACTTTAAATACTGAGCTTTCCACTAAAACCAGTAACCATGGCAACGGTTGGCTGGTACGGCAGTTTCCGCTGTGCTTAAAAAAAAACTGGAAATATCAGCAACTGGGTGCAAAAATGTGAAGAATGCAAAATAGCATCAGTGAAGGGTTCACCCTCCCATGGACATACGAAGAGGGATGTGTGGACAGGGAGAGCCAGTGGTGAGGATGCGTCACCCTCAGACCCAGAGCAGGGCAGGAACAGTCATGTGACCTGGACCGGCATTCTGCTCAACCAGCATGAAGATAGGGGGGGCACTGCACATTCTCCCTGTGTTGGGTGGGTCGTGAAGTGAATGAGGGGCACGTAAGCGGCTACCTACACTGTAGGGTACAACATGGGGTATGCAGCTACCTACGGTGTAGTGTACAGCTTAAGATACGCAGCTACTCACGGTGTAGGGGACTGCATAGGGTACGCACGTACACGGCTACCTATGGTGTAGGGTACAGCATAGCGTATGCAGCTACCTACGGGGTAGTGTACAGCTTAAGGTACGCAGCTACTCACGGTGTAGGGGACTGCATAGGGTACGCACGTACATGGCTAACTATGGTGTAGGGTACAGCATAGGGTATGCAGCTACCTACGGTGTAGGGGACTGCATAGGGTACGTACGTAACATGGCTACCTATGGTGTAGGGTACAGCATAGGATACGCAGCTACCTACGGTGTAGGGCGCAGCATAAGGTAAGCAGCTATTTACGTTGTAGGGGACTGCATAGGGTACGCATGTACACGGCTACCTATGGTGTAGGATACAGCATAGGGTACATGGCTACTTACGTTGTAGGGGACTGCATAGGGTACACATGTACACGGCTACCTACGGTGTAGGGGACTGCATAGGGTACACACATATGCAACTACCTGTGGTGTAGGGTACAGCATAGGCTACGCACATACGCGGCTACCTACAGTGTAGGGTACAGCATAAGGTACATGTTATATGGCTATGGCGTACGGTACAGCATAGGATACGTGCCCACACAGGTACTTAAGGCGTAGGATGTGGTACAGGGTATGAGCCTACAGGACCACCTAAGGTGTAGGGCAAAGCATAGGATACCTGGCTACTTATGGTTTATGACAGGGGAGGCCAGTCTTATCCACAAAGGGCTGGTGCGTGTGCAGGTTTCTGGGTAACCTGTAGGTCAGCTGTTCAAACCCAGGTGTGAGGACTCTTCCGCCAATCAGTCCTCTAATTAGCAATGTAATTAGGGTGTTGCAGCGAATACCTGCATACACACCGGCCCTTTGTGGGTAAGATTGGCCACCACTGGCACAGGGTACATGGATACACGGCTACCTACGGTGTAGAGTACAGCATAGGGTACATGCCTTCACGGCTACCTAAGATGTAGGATACGTGCCTACACGGGTTCCATGCCTATGGTCTTGCCCTGACTCCTCGCCATGGTAACAGGGCCTAGCAGACACAAAAGCCTTGGCTCTGGGACGTCAAGCAGCATCCTTCGTTTGGCAGCAGCATGGAGTCAGACTCCCCTCTGCATCACACTCTTGGAGATGCCTCCTTCTCTGGGCATATGAGCGGCCAGGCTCCTCCCCTTTCCACCAGGGCACCATTGTCCCCAATGACCACATGGGAGCCTGAGGCACCCTTACTCTAAAGGGGGATCAGGGCCTCCATGGGAAAAAGGAGAAGCCCTCAGATTGGTGTAGATCACTTGTATGCCGTTCTACTTCACGATTCGTCTCCACTGGATTTTGTGTCGAAGAAAGAGGCAGCGTCAGACCACATCGAGCTGCGACAATTAGTAAGGAAGGGTTTTGTAACGTGACGAACCGCGCAGCGGTGCCGAATTAACCACAGAGCCACGCCGAAGACTGATGCAACCTTTTATTGAAGGTATTACAACGTCCACCCTGAAATGCTGCAGAAATGCTGAGTGCAACGCCGTTGAAGGGGCTCCGCAAGGCTTCGGTCGATAACTGAACACATGAAATCAAAATATGAAACAGGGAAATGAACCAGAAATAACAGCTGAACATAACCCAAAGAACCCAAATGGGATAAATGCGCTCGGTGCCATTTCATTCGGTGCTCTGACAGCATCACTGACCAAAATGGTGCCATTTCTTCTTTTTTGAGTGGGATCACTGGCTTCCTGAGAAGAGAGTGTGACCCCGGGGGCAGAGCGGTACATAAATGTGACCATGATCGGGAACATCAGGGCAGGGGGGGGAAGGGGGGGAGCAGCAAGAGAGAGAAAAACAGGGAGGGGAAAATAA
>JABFEA020000017.1:6789767-6831972 GCA_019775915.2 Cyphomyrus plagiostoma | reverse complement strand
ATGGGCCAACATTTCTAAAGAATGCTTTCAGCACCTTGTTGAATCAATGCCACATAGAATTAAGGCAGTTCTGAAGGTGAAAGGGGGTCAAACACCATATTAGTATGGTATTCCTAATAATCCTTTAGGTGAGTGTACACACACACACACACACACACACACACACACACACACATGCAAAAGCAAAACTATGGTAAGTCCGTAAAGGTGCACTTTGGACAGGATGCCAGGATGTTCTCAATGCACATACATCACATGCCTTTGTGGGAGAAAATGGACACAAAAACAGGGAGAACGTGCTATATCCTATGCGTGAGGTGAACACAGAAACTGCAACTGCCAATCTGGATGTGCCAGGGATCATTGCTGCTGACTCAACATGCCAAAATTCACCTCCATTAAATTCAACAGAGCATAACATGAGTCATATGCAGCCATATTGGCCCAGTCACCTGTAACTGCAAACATACACTCATGCCATACACTGTGGGTAGCAAGGCACCACTGAAGTACCCTGAGCAAAGTACCGCCCCCGAGCACTGCTCCCCAGGCTCTGAATTAGCTGCCCCCTGCTATGTCACAAAAGTCACATGTGGGTTAAATGCAGAGGACACATTTCGTTGTTGCACATTGTGTGCTGTGCTGTGTTAACAATGACCACTGATCACCTAATGCTACACAAAAATGTAGCCTGTGAATGATAGTACTTACAATGAAAGACCATAATGAGAAAGAGATTGTCCAACCCTATCATGTGGATGTCTGCAAATTAATCACCAAGTAGGTATAACAACAGTTTCATCCTCATTGGAGACTCGTTTAAATGCACAAAGGGCAAAATCAGATTACAGGGCTTCCAAGAAAAGCTGTTTCCATGGGCCCAGTGACCGGGGTGAGTATTAGCTATGGGTAAAGGCACAGCAAAATCAGGGGAGGGCAGCTTAGTGGGGGGTGGGGGCAGCTCATTAAAACCGGTACTCGTGGCCCACTTGGGGGATTTCTTAGTAATATGCCTCCAGGCACAGTGAGCTGCCTTTCCGGCTTGTCAAAAAGGGAACCACGCATGGTGCTACCATGACGACCCACTACCTGCCAGGACATTCCAGGCTAGGCTGAGATTCTGAGAGTGTACCTGGGAAAGGAGTGGAAGTCGGTCTCTGATTCCTTGGGGCTTCTTTTCTTGGCAAGTTGGCTAAATTACAAAAACAATCTAGCAGCAGATTTATGAAAAGTAATTTTAAGCAATAACATATTAAGCAGTCACTTTGTCCAAAGCAACATAGAGTCCCAAAGCTGAACGGCTCTGCTTGGATGAACGAATGGGGTGTCACTCTCCTCCAAGCGTGTTACATGGCTTGACGGAGGCTGCAGGCCTCAGAATATAAAAAATATGTTTGCTGGCATCTCATGCATCTGAGGTGTGCAGTGAAGGCAAACACTGGCCATTCCAGATAGGGAGGAAAATGGGGATAAAATATGGGAGTGGAAGCATTAAATAAACATCTAAGCTTTAATGGGAGCAGGGGTAACAAATTCAAGATAAACTGGCCCTCTGCTACTCAAAATAAGTTTTTTTGAATTGCAAAAATGTCTTATCTTCATATTTAGGAAGAGATTTGAAAGAGCACGTCACAGAGTGATAAAATATTAAAAGTCCAGCCAATACTGAAATATTAAAGCATTTCAGCCTGTGTCTTGCAACTAATGAACGCAGCAAACAAGGTAGGGAGTTCAGGCCAGGACATCATAAACACTGGACCCAAAGGTCTTACCAAGATTCATATATACCATATTATGAACATCAAACTAGGATACACAAACAAACCCAAGAAAATGTCACATGAAAGCAAGCCAGGTTTTCATTTTCAGAAACCGTGATCTAATGTTAGGCATAAAATAGCAAACTTTTTCAATTGTGACATCAATGAAACAACTTCAATCTCATTGTGAAGTGTAGTAAACTTTAAAAAAACACATTTACCCACAACAAAACCCAAACCAGACTGAAATGATTAGAAAACAATTTCATTAGGTATTTGCAACACTAAACAACCTAGCCACGGTGACCATTCAAGGGGCAAATTATGAGACGAGAACCACAGCTGAATGTGCTCAGGGATACAATAGCCATCTGTCGCTTCTACTTTGCTCATGGGACTTTTACCTACACAAAAATGTCCTGAAGGCAGGACGAAAAATGATTGGTTTGGAGATTGGAGAGATAACCAATCTATTCGCAGAGGAGGTGGGAACAAGACTTCTGATTGACTGGTCCTTCCTCCTCTATTTGCTTGGACCCACCTGCTATACAATCTAATTGGATCAGAGAGATAATCATTTTTTTGTTTTGCCCTCAGAACATTTTTGTGTATAACTCCCATGAACTTGTACTTTTAGCCTGTAAACGGCAGTAACACCTTAAAGATATCTGTCCTTCTTCCAGTAAAGCCACCCAGCCTTAAAAAGATGCACAAAGCCTAAACAGAAAAACTACTGTAAATGCAGACAAATCATACTAGAGAAGAGAGGGCTAAAAGAAAATCAGAAATAAAAACCTGCAAGGCTCCAATGAAAGGATTGTCAGGCTCCCGGCAAGTCGATTGCCCTCGCAAGGGCATTAGCGTAATTACACTCCAGAGGTAGTTACCAGGACACTGAAAGGGTTGCTAACACAAGTTTCTTTTAAGGATTAACCCAAGCCCATGTAAACAAGAGAACAGGCTGATTCTGACAAAGAAAAGGGAATTTCGCACTCTCTAATTTTGCTTAACCTTCAGGAGCCAGTATTGACACCCACACAAAAATTTGTATTCCAACATCTACACATTGTATGAAAATGTATACATAAAACCATATTATATAAAAATGTTTCCCTAGATGTATTTTTCCCCCTCAAGCCCTATCAGAAACGCTGCCTCCAAATAATTCAAAAACATGAAATCAGAGTTGTACTTCCCAGGCAGTGTGCAAAACAGATCAGCCTGAAAGAATGCAGCAGGATTCTCAAACTGCTCACAATCGGACAGCCCTGTTCGAGACATGTGATGATCAGCTTAATCACATGACTGTCAACATACAGTAGCCCTAGACTGCTCATACAGCTGTTAACATCATTAACGAAATACACAGTTAAACTGCTCATCCATCCATCCATCCATCCCTCCCTCCATCCACCTACCCATCTTCAAACCGCTTCTCCTGGGCAGGGTCACAGGGACTCAGCACAAGTATAAAATATAAACTTCCTCTATCATCAAGCTCCTCAGGATTTGATGTAGCCATTACATCATTCCGTCTCGCAACCAGGGTGTGGGTCACAAATGATAACATCTGGATCAGCTGAAAAGAGGGGTGGACCCTGAAGTTCCTTCTCTCTTTGGCATCTATCTGTCATTCCCTCGTCGATTTATTTATTTACATTTATTTAGCAGATGCCTTTATCCAAAGTGACATACAACTGAGGAAGCTGGTTTATCCAGCACCTGGATCAGTTGGAGTCAAGAACCTCGCTCAGGGGCCCAACTGTGAAATCACTCTGCCGAACAAGGGATCGCAATCAGCATCTTTCTGATCACAGGCACAAAGTCCTAACCCACAGGACCACGGACCCCCCTTAACTGAAGCAGTTTGAGTTATTTATGCCACTCTGCAAACAAGCTAGACACAATTACCATGAGGTAAAAGTTGGTTTTGGTTCCTCACCCTTATTCAAGATTCGAAATTCTTTATTGCCATGTACCCAAGTTGATGTTATTTAGATTTGGTCCAGTGCAGCACAAAGAGAGGAGACTGCTTTCACGGAAACGAGACCTTTCTAATGATTAACTCCATTAATGAAAGTGTGCATTAAAGAACTTGCACTGAGCTGCATAGTGATAAAATCAAACTGACTGACTGCAGCCAAAGACATAATGACACCATAAACATCATACTGAGTCTTCCCAAAGTCCCCTTTCCATGATTGCAAAGCTAATTATGTTCCTCTAGAACACAATGCCAATGGGGATGGAGATTATTATCTTCCAAAGAGGATAACAGCATGAATTCAGCAATATGATAATATTACACACTATGAGTGCAACCACTTGCACAGCAGATAAGGATCCAGGTGGGAACAAGATGTAGCTTCAAGTCGCAGAGAGGAGAAGGTGATGCTGTTGCCTCGAGCAAGCTAAACTTCACGCTGCCATACTAAGCTGTACAAATGAGCATGTCTGTAAATCGTGGTAATGATATTTAGATAACACACCCAAGAGCAGGAGGAGCGGAGTTCTCCAGTCCCACTGCCACATTCCACCAGAGGAGGTCTCCATTAGCCTGTTCTCAATTAGCCTCCATTAAGCTGCAGGTGGGCCAAGGGTTCACGGCAGTTGCCTAGACTTGCCACACTGAAGAATTTGTTTCCACAAAGCAGGTTCTGATAAGGTCCAAACGTGAAGCCGGAGGGGGGAGCCCAGGGCTGGCAGGAGGACAGCGAATTCAGCTGCTGTTAGGGCCTAACAGCAGGAGTGGCGTGGCGGCAAAGCCAGGAGCGATTAAGCCTGGCAACGCTTACAGCACAACCCCCTAAACAGAGAACAAACAAGCAGCACAGGGTGGCTTTACCTCACTGAAAGAATATTTCATTCTTATAAAGTGGCAAGTTACGTGTCAGCTCTGTCAAAGGAGAACACATATGTAGGCTACTTCGGCCCAATCATAAGATGACATTTTTACATTTAGTTAGCTCATGCTTTCATGAAAAACAATGAAGATTTTTTGGGAAACCAGGGTCAGATAGAAGCAACTGGTGGAGGGAGAATTAAGGGCCTTGCTCAAGAGCTGAGTGATGAATCCACATGGCCAAAACCAGTTTAGAACCAGTACCCTTCTGATTACAGCCGCCTAACACACTGAACTACAAAGCACTTTTCAGGATATCCCTTTCCACGTATCACATGAAATCTGAACTTGTGTCGTTTGGAACTAACCCCTCTCTGCATTACCATATTCCAAACTGACGCCAACATAGTAACCCAAATTAAAGAACAAGAGACAACGAAGTCTGAAACAGAGCAAATGCTGCTTCATTTTTGGCACTTTGTGCTTCAGCATATATCACTATACCACTAATAGGCTTCTTTACACTTCAAGCATGTAAGGGGAACTGTGGGGAATGTAACTGGCTGCGTCTAGCTATGGGTAGGCGCCATCGCCAGCGTGGAAAACAAAAACAAGAAAAACTAACAGTTCTAGGATTGCAGACCGGATCAGATTGTTCCATAGAAATATTTTTGAGTAATGTTGCCAAGGAGCACCATTCCGATCCATCAGGAATGAGGACAAGGCCCATCACCTTGTGTTCCGTCTCCTTTCACTTATAATCCCGTCTCTCCCTTGATTTATCCACAAAGCTTACACTGAGCACAATGACCAGAGTGCTTATTTTGCTCAGGAAATGAACACATTTCTGTGAACGCTGTCTAACCGTGGTCAGAGGTTTGTCGTCCAGCTTGTAAAACCTAATCATTTTTTACTGTCAGAATAATTTTCATTGCAAGAAAAAATGTCCTTATGGTCCAACACTGAGCAGACAAACCTTTTATTTCCAGTTTTATTCCTATACAACTTAACATCGTATAATTAACCCAAAATGCCTTGGTATATTCTCTCTAGAGCTGTTTTAACTCCTGTCTGCTGCGTGTACAACAGAACAATTTTACTACAAGAAAAGAGTATTATAACAAGAAACACAGCAGCCAATATATATGCAGGAAAATCGAGTCACAGAAGCCTGTATATATGCAGGAAGATCGAGTCACAGCAGTCCAAATATATGCGAGAAGACCAAGTCTTGGCTGTGGCTTAAACCCAGAGACTTTCCCGGCGTCTGGTAAACAGAGGGAAGCTGCTTTCCCAAGAAATCCTGAAAGATCGTTAATTAACTTAAATTAAGCCGCAAACATGCAATATTGACTTATACCATATGCATCCCATGTGGCTTAAAAGGAGAGTAACTTTACTGTCAATCCTCTACACCATGACTAACTATTTCAGGGTTGTTGTCCGCTCTGATCTGAAAAGGCTGACCTCAATAATCTTCCAATTATCGGTGTCACTACAATAATAATAATAAAAATACTAAAGAGACTAACAATGTTTAAATAATAAGATTAAGTAATAACCCTTTACATAGTTCATTGAAAGGCAACGACAATGATGTGTAAATGGACTGGCTTCAAGCAAGAAGTAACAATAGAGCAATAGAGTTACGTTGTCAGAGGGTTATGTGACATTGAAGAGCCACAAAAAGAACATGTCAAATAAAAACATCAGACAATTTCTTTTGCCCTTGCTTCCAACCTGGAGAAGGACACTGCATTCATGCTGGTAACACACAAACATGGATATGAGTTCCAACAAAACAATAAGAGCCATGATGCAATTTAGGTTTGTTTCTCATCCTCCCGTGTAAGTGGGGCAAGGCATCAGGTAGCACAACTGTAATATTCTGAGATGAAAACCTCTCATTCAGGAGGCAACCTGGACTGCATTACCCAACTCAAATGGCTGGAGAAAGCTATGGCAGCTGGTCAGACCGGGATAGCACTGCTTTGGACATCCCGCTATACCTTCTGTCCATGGTTATGCTTTGATGCTAAATACGCCCGATCCTAAAAACAAGACACTTGAATGTGACCGTACCGTTTTTTCGCACTTATCCTTATGTTACTCTAACTCAGTGTTTCCCAACCCAGTCCTCAGGGAACACCTGACAGTCCACATTTTTGAGCTGAGAGAAAGCAAAAGCGTGGACTGTCCAAGGTTCCCTGAGGACTGCGTTGGGAAACACTGCTCAAACTTGAGATCTTGTCTTTGGAGGAATAATTCTAGAATCCCCAGCCAGGTGTGAGCCCCAGCTCTGCAGGAATGACCACAAGTGGGGGCACACGACCTGGCCGCTCACTACTCCGCCCCTTCTGTGAAGTTCCCCGATCACTCCATCTTTCACGCCAAAAGGTGTGATTCTCAACAGAATCGTTCCTGGCCCTAGCAATGAAGGATCATCTTATCGATTTCAGTCGATTCACCAAAAGCTGGCCAACTGAATAACACAAAAATTGCTGCTTTAATGTTCCCACTTCGCAACTCCGTACTAAGCAAGCAGATTTTGACTTTATGCTTTAATTCTGCCTCTGAGTGCTTGGAAAATCGCTCTCTCTCGCTCTGTGTGTGTGTGTGTGTATGTGTGTGTGTGTGTATGTGTGTGTGTGTGTGTGTGTGTGTGCGTGCAGGAATACAAAAGCAGTGTCTCAAACTGCAACTGAGAGTGTTTCCCTATGGCCAATCGTTCTTAGATTCAAATCCTTGGGTAACCCCATTTCAAAACCTTAAGCTATGTGTGTTAACACATACGCAGCCATTTACCGAGGACTGGAAGAAGTCTCTGTTACTGCAACTGATGTTTTCAGCGTGTCTGTCACTAGAACAACGACATTCACATGTACATTTGCCTTGCCTTGTAATAACACGCATGTTTTACACAATGGTCACTGGCCAAGCCTTCATTAGTACTCACGTTCCAAAAATGCCCGAAGAGCCTACAATCATCAAGGTGTAATCGTTACCATTACTACTGACAAAGGTGCCTTTAAGGAAAGCATGATCCTACGCCCAACCTGGGGGCTACAACTGCAGAATCGCTGGCAGGGACTGTAGACGTTTTGCAAAATATACTAGTATACTAAATATATTAGTATACTAAAATATACAAATATTCTAAGTACAATTAACTTTCCTTTAATTTCACTTTTTACCTTAAACATATTTAAAATACAAATGCATTATTATATTTCAAAAGTAAAATGTCGGCTATGTCGCGCAAGAGACCCCACGCATGAAATCAGGCACAGGACCACGGCAGGGGTTTAAGCCGGTGGTTATTACTACCGATTTAAGTTACACAACACATGGGTTCATCAGATGTTAAAAGTGCATGCAAACTGTTATAGAGAAAGAGAAAAACATAAAAAAAACACTTACTATACCTGGATCGATCTTGTATTTCATTTTCGCGTCGCTATGCCAGCCTACTCAGGAGTGTTGACTGAATCCAGAGTTGATAGAATAAGAAGCATAGAAGATCCTTTACCGATCTTATCACCTGCGACACTTTCTTAAGTCCATACCAGCAGTCACTGAATTTTTATTCACTTTCTTTTAGTATGAACCAAAAAAGGTGCATCTTCACTTTTCAGCAGTATATCCGCAGCGCAAACTTTTATTTCAGGAGCCCAGCCGTACTTCTACCACCCTGATGTTGCCCAGATGTTCACACGGTCCGCTTTGCAGCTGCCTTACCCCACTTCTGGTCATTCGCGGGGATCTTCCGCAACAGCCCACGGAGATCCCTAAATCTGAAGAGTCCAGAAATCATCGCAAAATGACTTCTGTAAGGAAAATGCATGCGTTCTGTACTTATACATACATATATGTATATATATATATATATATATATACATAGATAGATATATCCCCGCCTCTTCTCAGAAGTTCAGACAGCCGCTTTTGGGACTTGCTGGTGTTCGCTATGAATGGGAGGGGTGCTCCGCCGCAAAAAGGCGATAATCCAACTGGCAAAAACACTTTAGGGGACGGCCGAGCTGATGCATTGTGCACGTCTCTCCCTGCCGTGACACGGACTCAAAACCTAATTGTGAAACAGAGACGTGTCAGCGCAGGTTCGCCAACTGGTTTGGCCACCGTGATAATGATATTCCCCTTATCATCTGAGGGGAAAGATTAGCATTTTGTCTGAAGTATAAACGTTCAATTCCCCGGCCAATACCGCTATCATTAGGCAGGGAGCGCGTGACTGGCAGATGTCAAGCTACGCTTTATAAATTAGGCTACAGCAAATATGAGGATTTCAACTTTCTACCCTGCAGTGGTTACACTAGACAGTGTTTTTATCCTTTACTTTCTTTGAATCAAACTAATCTATTAGTCGGGGACATAAATATTTCTTTACAAAGCCAACGCAGACAAGCCTATGCCAAAAAATGTGTTTTCCTGCCAGGAATATGTTAGTAAGGAAATCGCTTATAGCCTATAGGAAATGTAGCCGATGTTCCCGACTTTCGCCGTCTCTATTTGGATATGCCCCAGTCCATAAAAAACTATTGTCACTGGATATGCCTAATATATTACCGCTGTGCATGTCTAAACGTATTTAACTCTTGAAGGAAATGCTTCTGATTGTAGCTAGTGAACAGAAGCACTGTACGTTTAAGATTAATTCTGACTATTTACAAGTTTAAAAAGCGTCCATGAATGCGTCTTGTGATAAATTTATTTCCATTAAGATCGGTCTTAAAAATACAGATTTTCTAATAAATAAAAATAAAAATGGGAATATTCCACGAAGCAACGCAATAAGTCTTGATGTGGTCCAATCCTATGCATTTTCCTGCTTTTTGAGAGCCTGCGGTTTTACTGCGAATAATGACAAGAGCGTCTTGGCATTTTCCAGCCTTTGGTGCAGGGAGAGGAACGGGCCAACAGACTATCATTACACTTGTCAGGAGCCGCAGCCCCGGGCCCGTCCAGCTCTCATTAAATAAAAAGCAGCTTCTGGAAGAGAAGAAGCAGAAAAATAGCAGGCTCAAATCAAGACCACGTGGGCCAGAGTACTGACAGGCTGGGGTGGGGGGCACTTACACACACAGTAGGATGCCCCCCCAAGCTGAAAAGACTTCACGGTTGCTTTCCACCTCGGAAATACCTGTTCTGCAAGGTAATCATTTGTGCTTAAAGGTGTTTCCTGCGACAGGACAAAACGAACATATATATCGCAGAACTAATGCGTCCGTCACGGAGGTAGGCTATTCAAAAATGCCACAATACCGGAACCGGATATCTGTACTACAACCGGGTGCAGGATGCTGGCCGTTTCAATTAATAACAACACAGATAAACATCAAAACAGTATCAGGTTAAAAAATATGGTGTGCTGATGAGTACGGCTGTGTGTCGGGAGGATCAATCACCATTTTTCAAAACCGAGTAAAGAAGTGGAATTCTAGTTATTTTTAAGCTGTTAGTGTGAATCTGAGACAGAAACTTTTCCTTGTCAGCTGCTCCTGCCTGCACAGATTCCTTCCCAGTGATAGTAGTGGCTTGGATGCCTCCTGAGAAAGTCACTGCCTCACAGGCTCCTTTCCAGTCCCCCACCCCACCCTCAGTGCTTTTGGCCCCGACATCAGCAGGAGCAGCATCCCAGAATTCATTATTTATAAGCCAGACTCAGTCTAATTACTTCACACCAACTCCTACCTTTATGAGGTTATCAATTTCAAAATGTGAAATAGGGTGACATCTTCAACCAAAACCAGATATCTCACAAGCTCCTCAGAGTTAGGATATGATGGCTCTGTATTCCCCCAAAAGTTACAATTTGTATTATATAAAAACAGAGGTTTTATTATAATTCTCAGTAGAAAAGTTGTTCACATGGTGTTCAAGTTACAGCTTAAACCAGTTTAAACCTGAATTTTCTCCCTTTCTGCTGGCCTAGCCAATATTATGAGAACTATTTAGAAGCAAGTTAATCCCTCACTCAGTGCCAACGTTAGCATATTCCACGTGCGTATGATCCACGATTCAGGGCAATGGGGCAAATTGGCGGCAGGTACTTTGGGGGAGGAGCCCCACTCCTAAACAGCTGAACAACTGCAGGGAACCTGCTGCTGTTCCCTTGAGTAAGACACAGTGAAAAGGAGCTGTGAAGCTGTGTAAAGCCGCAAGACCCAGTGCTAGAATTAGCCAGGCTCCCAAAGCTGTAGCCTGTGGAAACGTCTGCTGTCAATCGCCCTGGGTTTAAAGCAGTGATTGACAGCACACAGTAACCACCTCTCTCCCCCCCCCCCCCCCATTACGTATATAAGGAGACTGTCACAATCTGTCTCTGTCAACCCAATCCTGTTCCTATTTGGTCAGCAGATGTCACTGCTAGCCATCCTGTGCCCTTTCATTGGCGTCTATCCCAGCTGTTTCTCGCCACTTGTTACAAGATTATTGTTATGGCCCACACCTGCCCCTCGTGTACTCCTCATTACCAGTGTTTATATGTGTTCATACTTTTTTTTATATATATCTTGTGTTCCCCAGTCGTAGCACTGTTGCTTGTCGTGAGTCTAAACTCCATATAAGGACCTACGCTCCTCTGTAGTTTCCGTAATAAAGTTTTTCCTTTTTCCTGTGTAAATGCTGCCTCTGGGGTTCTGACTCCTCCTTGGCACTAGAGAAACGACAGAGACGCTATCGGTACCCCAAATGGTGCATCATCAATGATGTTTCCAGATCAGGGAGAGGTGCTCACTGTTACTGTGGAAACAACTGATTCATATTCATATAAAAAAATGACAGATCCCAAGAGATTCAGATTTAATTAAAACTTGGTTATGTTGAAATGCACAATCTGCATTCAAAGAAACAGGTGATGGATTCTATAAACCCACCGCCGGGCCTCTAGAACATTTTTGTTTACTCATAAAGCGAGGAAAGTCCAGCATTTCCTGAGCAAAAAATTGAAAATTGGTCTCAGCACCACTTCCCCTTGGCTCAGTCTGTTTATTTACAGAGCCATTCAGATACAAGGTAATGCTACTGCTGTGCTGTTAAAATAATTTCTTTGTGAACAAAGAAGACCTCAGACTTGTTTGCCTTTATTCTGCTGGAGGTATGCCGTCTCTGTGACCTGTTTATTCAACTGCTAGTGAAGTCCCCGATACTCTTTTGTTCAAAGACAATGTCATTGTTAAGTTGCTGAGCTGCCATAGCATGACCACACAAACGCTTTGCGTCGCTGTGGACCCGGAGAAACTCAGATTGTACACTGGTTTCCATGGGTAACCAGGACACATGCTGGACCAACCAAAGCAGACAACATAGGCACACTGAAAGTCAGACTGAAAGGTAAATATTAACAAGCATTTTCTTAATTAATGACTTGACGCAATTATACCAAGTCAGGGTTCCCTGCACAACTAAAAGAAAAAAAAGACTGTCAGGCTGTCAGACTTCAAAGGGAATCCATGTAAAACAAATGTGAGAATTTCTCTGAAAGAATTACAAATAATAAATGAGCAGCATAGAATGGGTGGTGTGCAGCTGAAGAATTTTGCATGTGTGCAGAAGGTCATGGGTTCAACTCCTTTTCTGGCATACTAATTAGAAAACCAGTTGGCCCTTGAGCAAAACCCAGAACCACAACTGCTCCAGAGATGCACAAGAATTTCCCCCAGGGATCAATGAAGTTTATCTTATCTTTGATGCTGGATGCTGGCTGATTCTGATTGTTTGACTACAAGCTTTCTTCATTTGAATGTCATTTTGGACAAAAGCATCCATTAAATAAATAAATGTAACGTATGCATTTTGATGTATGCATGAATCCAGTAAAAAGGTAAGAGCAAGTCAGCAGTCAAGCTCTTTTTAAAGAGATTATACTGGACTAGAAAATCCTTGGTGATGTGACATGTGAATAAACTGTGGAATGAGCAGACAGCTATGGACTGAAAGGCTGTAGATTCCATTCTGTCCACTCAGCGCCTGCTCAGAGGACGTAGTCTATGCTGGCAAAAATTATGGGAAGCTGACCCGTTAAATTATACATAGAGTGTTGGAAATGGTTAACTCAAATCCGGAAGGAAGGGGCTGTGTAAGGGGCATTTAAACACCGTGGGTCAGGAAGGCAAACAGAAGCACGTGGCACCAGTACTTGGCAGAAAAATCAACTTTTTGAGGACAGGCTGGTAAGGGAGGGCCCCAATCCCCACCCCCCACCCAACACTGAAATGAACAAAAAAATCAAGAAGCTGAGGTGGCCATGTGTGGGTTTGTGTTACAGTGTCTGAGCCATAACAGAACATGCAGCTATAAGACTATATGATACAAGACCAAAGGGGCCAGGGTTCGAGTCTCTGCCATGGCTCCATGTGTGTGGAGTTTGCATGTTCTCCCCGTGTCATCGTGGGGTTTCTTCTGGGTATCCTGGTATCACTGGAGTTACCAAATAGCCCATAGGTATGCCTCTCTGAGTGAATGGTGTGTGACTGTGCCCTGTGATGGGTTGGTGCCCCATCTGGGTTGTTCCCTGCCTTGCGCCCGTAGCCTCCAGGATAGGCTCCAGACCCCCCGTGACCCTGAATAGGATTAGTGGTTTCAGGAAATTGATGGTTGGATTAATCCTCTCAGCACTCCCACCTCACCACACACACACACACACACACATTTATGTTGTACTTATGTTCTATGTAATAAGGGTCACAGAGAAACCAAGACCGAATCCGAAGAGTTTATTTGATGCCAAGTACTTTGACATACAAGAAATTACTTTGGGTGTCATGCTTGCCAAATTAAGGGCAACCAAGACAATATGCATAAATAACACACGAGAAAATGTATTTATTGTATTGTCTTGATTGTCCTTTTTTGTTGTGCACAGCATCCAAGGCAAAATCATTAGCAAACAGTTTATTAGGTGTATAAGGCCGTATAAACATTTAAGGTAGACCTACATTTGCTATGCTATTTTCATCATTCATTCTACTCATTTTGCACACTAAAGTCAGTCACTTCAAAAATCGAATAGGTTAAACCGCACAGTAGCAACACGCTCAAAACCACGGTCTCCGTGTCATAAAGCGATATTTCACTGCCATCTAGTGGAAGCGATTGTAAAAATTATGCTGAAATACCGCACTGAAGATGACTTAAGAAAATCATTTTAGCACTTGCTACCTTTTAAAACAAACTAATTATAGATTGAAAATTTAAACACGTTTTCCCAAAAAGTAAAAAATGCAGACCTCTAAATAGTGAGAATTTCCGGTTGACGAAACATTCTCTCCAACACAGTTAAATGTACAGTCAAAACAGCCGCACCGTAAGGTAACACTTTGTGGGCTTTTGTCACCAAATAGAACCTTTTATTATAGTTAGATTACTAGGCGGTGATTCGTAGATTTAAGCGAAAGCCGAGGCGAAAGCCCCCAGTCCGATAAGCGACCCGGATGCCGCAGACCCAGCAGCTGCGGGAATGCCTAAAACCGGCTGCATAACAAGCTCCGGAACGGCGGGGAGCAGGCGAAGCCCAAATCCGAATAAATCCAACTGCACAGTCCTTCTTTGCACAGCTAGGGACCGAAACGACGGGTTTACAACGTAAAACATAGCAATGCGAGACAGATGTGAAACGCAAGGCTGCCAGACGGATCCAGTAAGACCCACATGTGCCAGCCGAACTTCAAAGGGCCTCCCTCTGCTGTATGACATCATTTAGAAACTTAAAGATTTTTTTGTTCAATCTGTAGTAAAATGCATAGCATAGGCAAGCATTTGAACAATATTTAAATTTCTGGTGTAAATTATGAATGCTTTTTTACTTTTTAGACTATTTTGACAACTAAACTGTTACACCACCCCTAAAATTAAATTTTGTGGCACTCGAAATGTTCCATAACTGAGAACAGTTGAATGACATGAACACTTAAAGTGTACTTTAATATGTTACTCTAGCAAATACAACACAGAGGACAAAGATTAAACTGTCAAAATATGCTTCCACGCGAGGCTCCTTGGTCTGAGAAGGCGGTTTTTCTGCGTTTGGATCACTTTCGGAGCCAGCTAGTCCCTGGTAGGGATGCGCAGATTGCCTACAGAGACACGCCTATGCACACTGCTATGCATGCCAGCAGGAGCAGGCTATGTCGCGGGGGTCGCTCCCACGCGACAGCAAAATGTGCGCTTTTCACGTACATTGGGCTCAGTTCCAGAAATTCCTGCAGCTGAAAGAATGAAGCCTCGGGAAGCAGGCCCATCAAACCTGGGCTGGCTGAAATTTCACTTTTCAATGCTTTATTTGTGTGCATATACGGACAGACTTTTGCCTTCCTGAATAACGTTAGAAAACTTTGTTAAATCACCGCTATCACTTGTTCTTGAACAGATGTTTTGCACTGCAGAGCTTTAGCCAGCCGACAATAAGGCAGCCGATTCAGGCAGCAGAGCTGAATCCTTGTCGGTTGGCAGGCTCGACTAGGCTCGGCTTGGAGGTTCAGGAGCATATTATGGGGTGTTTTTCCTGGTGGTCCTTCTGGGTGTATTTTTGGGCTGCTTAATGCTGAGGTAGTGCGGTGTGGTGGTTTAGGAAAAAGGGAGCTTGAGGGGCGGTGGGGTTTCTGGGGGGAGATAACCACCCCATCTGTGCAATGCATGTGCGCTTTCACCACAATACTCAGTGTAAACACAAACAGCCTGTATGTGTGTGTGTGTGTGGGGGGGGACATACTGTCATTACCAGTCACCCCATTCAGCAACATAGATAGCTGCCTATGCCTCCACTTTCTGAGGGAGCGCCAACTTAACAAGCCAATTTCACTCAGTCTCAAATAGGGGGCGCCAGAGGTAATGCTCTGTTTGACTGGTGCTGATTTCAGGGCACTAAAGGCAACTAAACTGTATAGGGCCAAACTGTGGGACCATCACTGTGGGCAATGGTGGCTTAATGGTTAGGGAAGCACACTTGTGATTGAAAGATTTCTGGTTTGAATCCCCAACCAGCGAGGTACCCTGAGCAAGGTACCACCCCCACGCGCTGCTCCCCAGGTGCTGAATTAGCTGCCCTCCACGATGTCACATATGGGTTAAATATAGAGAACACATTTTGTTGTTGTGCACTGTGTGCTGTGGTGTGTCAACAATGATCACCTAATTCTAATCAGCTCTAAATCACAGGAGCAGTGATGAAAAGGTCGGGTTCATCACGATGGATATATGCAGGATGGAGAAATTAACTGCAGATTTGAACTACAAGAAGGACTTGTTTGTTTTACGTTGGAAGAAATGGATAGACTATATAACACCATACAGGCCGGACTTTGATTTGCTTAGCCTGAGACAATAATATGTTGTATATGTAGCAGTAACCATTCTTCACTCCCTAAGTGTTCAAGTTTTTTGTTTTGTTTTTTATGTTCTTTATTTCTGGAAAACAGACATTCATGGTGACACTTTGTGATTAATAATTAAGACGGATGTACATGCAACAATTGTTACAGAATGTCAATAAAAACTAAATAAAAAAAAAGAAAGAAGACACATTAAGGGTTGTAATATTTTAACTCTGTCTGACAAAGAGTTATTTAGGTTGTCACACACTTCTGAAAATCCAAGAGAGATTTTAAACACATTTTAAAGTAGACAGTAAGGTTGATTATGTATTTTTTGAGCATATGCATCAAGCACTGACAGATATAACGACGTTAGTTTCCCATATTTACAAATATTTTTTAAGTTAAGGGTCCGGTGCCTTAGTCGGGGTTAAATGGGGCTCTCTTTTTACAGACTGCTCAAAACTGAATAAGTAATATCGCACTTGGGCTGGTCACATACGGTCGATATCTGATCTGTCCAATTAGGTACGGCTCAGTGCTCCTCTAACTATAATAATCACTTTCAAAGCAATGTTTCTGCAATTTGCAACTCAAGAATGTTAATTTATGTACTGTATGTATATGAAAGAGCAATGTCAATTCTGTTCCTAATTTGTCTCTTTTTTCCTCTTGAATTACAAATAGTACCAATATCATACTGGACCGATAAGCAGTATCGGTAATAGTAGTAGTACCATTAAAATCTTAACGGTACTCATTCCTGATCAGGAAACAAGAGAAGTCGACTTGACACCAGGCAGCTTCCGTCCTCTGTTGAAATCACCCAGAATCCACCAGGCCTTAACGGGGGCTTGATGAACCAAAGGACTCGGTGGGGTGCCTATGCAAAACGGCGGACCCACAGGGGACGGGGAAGGAGAACACTCGCCCTCTGCTGGTGTGGCGTGAAGAAATGCTATTCTGATAGCTCAGGGAACCCCCGCCTCAGGGAACCCCCGTGACAAGAGCAATGAGTAACCCGCCAGACAGGACTAAGGACCCAGCACACCCAAGAAAATGGGTCAAAGAGTTACAGCGTGCATCATCTTTGTATGTAACGCCACACGCCACAGCTGCTTCCACCACTGACCTGAGAGGACTCGTCGTAGTTGGGATCCTTGGCGTCTGGTTCTTCCATTTCATAGACCATCCCAGCAGCTCCCCAGACGCCTTTACCACCAGCACCACCTGCCCAGGAAACCGTACGACCACGTCACAGTAATGTGGTGGAAATCAGAGACAGAGGTAAGATCACTCATCTCACGAATGATGTGAGGAGAGCAGCGGCCTCAGGGAGCGGCCTGAGATTCCCCTTGATCCCACACGTTCCCACACGTTCCCCCGCTGCAGCTTACGGTACCTTTCTTAGGCAGACCCCGACCCTTGCCCATCCTGGACTTGCGGTCGTTGGTGCCGACTCTGCCCTTGGGGCTGGTGGGATCGACCCCCGCGTCCCCGCCTGTTTCAGACAGCGACTCGCGGGTGGAGTCTCGTGAGGAGGTCCGCCGTAGGCGCCTCTTGGCCTTGGCCTTCAGACGAGCCTCGTGGAGCGCCTTCTCCTGTGGGGTCCAGTTTCCATTCACTTCTGCCTCATCCAGCAGGTCATCGTTGTCCCCATAGGACTCATCCACAGCATCTGAAGGGAAAGTTCCTGCAAACAGGCACTCAGACTAAGAGACAACATTCACTGCAGCACCAGAGGGGCGGGCAGGGAGGCAGGAACTAGCAGTAAATCAATAAGTGGAGCATTGCACTAATAACACAAAGGACATGGGTTCAAATCCCATGGAGTAAACATGACCATTTCCACTGCAAAGCATGCTGGGAATGAGCAAGCTTGAGGAAGCGGCAACTATGGCGGGTTTGCCTGTCACTACTGCATACAGGCTCTTTATGCCATTAATGAATACATTCTATCTTTAGCATCACTTACACATACATACTGGTTATTAAGGGCGACTACATCTTAGTGAAACAGAAACTCATTAGAAACCCCATATTCACCCCGTTCCACATTCACACAATGACTGTATGACCCATAATCAATCTTTAATGATATTGTGTGTCACACACAAACACACCCAAGACCATAAGGTATCTGCATAAAACATTGAAATCTGCCGTTTATTTTCAAATGCATTCTAATGCTAATTGCATTAAGGGTTATGTAAACTGTTTCTCTGTTTATAACAGTTTTACTGATACCATAAACATACCCACATCAAAGTGAGAAAACGCATCTGGCGTGTTGATTATGTTCTGTACACTCTCCTTTAGGGGCGGGGAAAAGCAGGCACCGTCCACTGATTTGCCCGTTAATCTTCAGAGCACAGATAAGCTGCTCACGCCATTGGCCCAAACACCACACAAAGCTGTGTCACCGAGTTACAGTCAAGCTGCAATTTACCAAAACGAGGAGAAAAATCACATAGCAGGCACCACACAACCTGCTTAGAGTACGACAATAAAAGCCTACATACCTTCTGAGCACCAACCTTACAGTTTCATAGTTCCCCACTTCCAAAGAAATAAAACTGGTTTTATTGGAAGCACAAACAGGCCTGACGAAGACACCAAGCTATGGTCACATGTTCGGTCAGCCTCTCTAATCAACAGAAAGAGCGGTACCATCCTAAGGGAGGAACCACGGTTTACACAGGTGAAAAGCTTTTTCCAGAGCATGCAAGTCTTCAGCAATGTTCTGCAGGACGTTCAAGTCCGGCTACTACATGCTTTACAGACATAATCTCAGAAGGGTTATTTACTCCAAATGCAAAGAGACATAAAAGCAGTAGTTTGTTGGCGCTGTCTGTTGTGTCTGGCACGGCGAAATAAACATCCACGCTGGAAGCACGTGACAGCACTACTATCGTACAAACTATATATTTCATCCATTTACACAGTAGAATATCGAGGACTGAGAAGCAATGTCTTCATTTTGCAGACTTACACCTTCTCAAAAATGTCATTTCTTACACAGAAACCGCATTAATAACAGACAGGAAAGAAATGTAGAGTACACGGGGGAGGAGACGGAAACAAAGGCAAAAGGCTTAGTGTTTCTCCCGCAGTGATTCTGTGAGGCCCCGCAGCGCTTTCTGCAGGGTTAATCAGACAGTGCAATCAATGGCAGACTGCGCCCAGCACGGAGGACCTCACCTACAGAAATACAACTATTAACTGAGGGGCACCACGTGCTGAGATTCACGTCACGTGCAAAGTTAAAAGTCAGCATCCACAACATCAGATCCGGTCTTCGTAACCTCCAAAGAAAAAGATCAGAACCCCTGTATCCCCGCACTGAAGAGAGAGAGAGAGAAACCCGGAGAAGTGAAGGCTGCACACTATAGGAGCACATGGCAGACCCCGGAACAATGCATCGCGTTTAAGGGGTTGCAAGTTGCATGTACACTGTTTGTAAACTGTTTGCACCCTGCATGCACGCCGGGGCTAACAGTGGGTAAAGGCAACAGACAATACCCCGAATTGCCAGCATCTTACCGTCCTGCCCCGGAGGGAGAGTCCACGATGCCACTTCGGTCGCCATGTCTCCGCCTGCGCCCTGAACGTCGAAGCTGCCACGAAAACAGGGCGCCTCATGTCATGTGGGGGCCTGTGCCGTGCCCGCGCACCAAGAACGCGCGTCCGCGATACCGTCCATTTTAGAGCACACACCTACCTCTCCAGATAATCAGCCAGCAAGGGAAGTACTCGGCAAAAACGTGAAATGCACCATATACACTCACGAGATCCGCTTTGTGGCGTTGTATATTCCCTGAAATATAGATAAAATAAACTATGTGTGAATATAATATGTTTTAAAATTGTACACGAAAAAAGCACTGTAAAAACGCAAAAACAGCAGATATAAGCCAGCCAAGGCGCACGTAAACAGAGCCTGCTTTAACTCAGGGGCACACGACAAAATACGTGCCCAAACCGAGCACAGGGACTGGCCGCCAGTAGGGCGGGACTGTTCAGGACAGACCAATCAGCGGCTCTGCAAGACGGGCATTCTTTTCCCCGCCCCCCACAATCTTCTAGAATTCTTTGAACATGGTGCTATTTCATCTGGGCCTAGGGACAGTATTTTGTATTGTAGTGCTTATTAGCCTATTGTATTCATTGTATAGTTTTAGCGAAGCCCGCAAATGATAATTCTATTTTGACTCTGACTTCTTTACAGCAAATACAGTATCTTCTGTATACTGTCTGTAATGCGCTATTTGCCTTACTTGTATGTCAGCTTGGATAAAATTTCTGCCAAATAAAGTAAATGTTAATGTAATATCTCTACATATCCACATGTCCATAGTCTGATACACTGCCTGTCCAAAAGAAAGTCGCCATTTAAATTTATATCAGCAAATACTTAAGAGCCAATGACTGGATCATTATTACAGCTCAGCAACATTATGCAGCAATAAAGTGAAGTCAGCTGAGTACCTGAATCTACTGAATGGCCAGGTTACACCTCCATCCATCATCAATGGGTCTTTTTTTCCCTGTTGGCATGGGCATATTCCAGGACAAGAATGCCAAGATTCATTAGGTTGTATTGTCAAGGAGTGGTTCAGGGAGTATGAGGAATCATTTTCACATATGACTTGGTCACCACAGAGTTATGACCCTAACCTCATTGAAGGTCTTTGGGATGTGCTGAAGGAGGCTTTATGGAGGTTCAACTCACTGGTCAATACAGGATCTCTGTGAGAAATGAATGCAAATCTGGTTGAAAATAAAAGGGTGAGATGTTGTATAAGCCTGTGGAAACAATGCCATGACAAATGTGCGCCATAATCAAAGCTAAAGGCTGTCGAACATAAAATTCAAATGGCTACTTTTTTTTGGACAGGCAGTGTATCTACTTAAAGTTAAGAAATTATCACAGGCTCCGTTTATGCGCCACTAGATGGTAGCCAAGAGACAAGGATTTCCTGTCAGTTAGGGTCAACTGGATTCTGCTGTAAATTTGAAGACATTTTCATTAGTGTTGGATCAGACACAGGAAGGCCTGTGAGTAGCTGCAGACTGCAGCAAGTAGTGTTTTTATTGAGATTACTGCATGCCCTGGAGGGGACACAGGCGTGCTGATTGGTAAGGGCTAATCAGAGTAGCCTTCGGCCTGGAGAGCCTTTTATAGCCCATCGCGTACATGTGACGTCTCAGAACATCCGTCATTTCAGCAGACGGAAAGTTTCACAACGGCAGATGGTCTCATTGTCACTCAAGGATGAGATACTGTACATTTAAGTCCATGATAAAACAGTACAGGCATGACAGGGTCAGAGTGGACGTGCACCATGAGGCATATCTGCAGCGTACTGAGCATCTCAGGGACGTGAGAGCAAGGTACTGCTCTGTGGGGATATATCTGAGATCCCCACATGGTCATTCGAACACCAATGCGTTATTAGACTAAGTTATCTCCTACTGTGTTTGAATTATTAATCACGAAGAGGTATAGATTTAAGCATAAATGTATAAGTATAAATATAATTATGAATATATAAGTATAAATATATAAGTATTAATATAAGTATTAATATATAAGTATGAATATAAGTATAAATATATAAGTATGAATATAAGTATAAATATATGAGTATAAACATAAGTATAAATATATTAGTATAAATATGTCTCCAGCTTCCCATAACTAAATAATTGATAACTTGTAATGTTTACTTCCATAACAGAGTCTGCAGTCGCCCCTGACCTGCCCCCCCCACCCCCACCCCAGCAGCCCTCGAGGCCGTGTGACGCCTGCAGGCGTTTCATAAAGGGGGGAGCCGCCGTCCATGCTTAGAGCCCTGTGTCCCTCATGGCTGCTCTGGACCTCCCCGCTGGGGTGCTGCTCTCGCTGTTGGCGCTGCTGGTGGCACTGCTGTTTGCGCCCCTGTGCCGCCGCCGCTGCCCCACCGCACCCCACCTGCCCTGCCTTCCTTCCCTGCCCGTGCTGGGCAGCCTGCTGAGCCTGAGGGGCCGGCGGCCCCCCCACCTGCTCTACGCCGAGCTGGCACGGGACCACGGCACGCTGTTCGCCCTCTACCTGGGGCCGCACTACACTGTCGTGGTGAACGACTTCAGGCATGCCAGGGAGGTGCTCCTGCAGCGTGGCAAGGAGTTTGCTGGCAGGCCAAAGATGGTGAGTGGGGGTCACTGTGCTTGTGTGAGAGCGCGTGTGAGAGCTTGTGACAATATGTCTCAGTGTGTGCAAGTTATGTATGAGAGTGTATGCATCAAAGTGTGCAGGAGCATCAGAGAGTATGAATAAGTGTGAATGTGTGTGTGAGAGGGAATATGAATGAGTGTATGTGTGTGGGTGTGTGTGTGTGTGAGAGAGAGAGAGAGAGAGACAGAATGCTTGAGTGTGCGTGCAAGTGTCTGTATGTATGAAAGCATGTGTATCAGAGTGTGTAAGCATGTGAGCGTATGTTTGTGTGTGAGGGATTGTTTGAGTGTGTGCGCAAGTGTTTGTATTTATGAAAACATATGCATCAGAGTGTGACCATATGAGAATATGTAGGAGTCTGTCTTTGTGTGTGTCAGGATGTTTGAGTGAATGTGTGAGTGTTTGTGTGTATGAGAGTGTTTGTATCAGTGTGTGTGTGAGCGAGAGTACGTTCTAATGTGTGTGCGAGTACTGTATCTGTGAGCATGTGTGAGTATGTCTGAGTGTGTGTGTGTATCACAGCGTGTATGAGCATGTTACAGTGTGTCTGAGTGTGAGTTCCACTCATTTCCTGTGCCCCACAATCACAATGTGATTTAATCCGGCAAATGCAAGCTAAACTTATACTCAGAACAGATACCTGAGATTCTAAAAGATCCTTACCCATATGGCCACTTCCCAGGGAAAACTACCAGCACGCTGCTAGCCACAGGCACTTTGCTCATGCCCCCTGCAGGTCACCACGGAGCTGCTGAGTCGGGGGGGGAAAGACATTGCCTTTGCCGACTATAGCCCTCTATGGAAGAGCCACCGCAAGCTGGTGCACTCGTGCTTCGCCATGTTTGGAGAGGGGAGCAGCAAGCTACAGGCCATTGGTGAGGAGGCCCTCTCGTTTTGGGGGGTGGGACACCCTCTGGGGCCATTTTTGCACAAAGCCAAAGATGTAGCATTTTCAGAGTCTGAGCTGTCAGCTCAGCTTCTCTAAGCTCCCTGGTCGCCAAACCTTGCCAATGTGCCAAAGGGCCCTTTTCTACTACACCGGGTAAACTTTTGGTACTTCAAGAAAGTCGTTGGTATTCCAGTGGTGTAAAAACCGGTACCTGCGCTGAATGACATCACAACTTAAGGGGGGCGGGGGGATTTTGTACTGAATTCAAAAATGGCTGGGGTTTTCTCCGGGTACCCTGGTTTACATCCATAGTCCAAAGACATGCTGAGGCTGATTGGAGTTCCTAAATTGCCCGTAGGTGTGCATGTGTGCGTGACTGGTGTGTGAGTGTGCCCTGCGATGGGCTGGCCCCCCATCCAGGGTTGTTCCCTTCCTTGTGCCCGTTGCCTCCGGGATTGGCTCCGGACCCCCCGCGACCCAGTAGGATTAGCGGGTTGGAAAATGGATGGATGGATGTTTTCTGAGTTTGTAACTTTTTTCAAGATGCCAGTTGTATTGTGTTTAGAGGCAGGCAGTTTGCATAATCAATCCACAATTACTAATAAATCCACTAATAAAATCTCTAATAAATCCACAAAGGAAAGCGTTTGCAGGTCCAACCCAAAGTACCAAAGAAGTGACCCAGCTGGTGTGGTACCTTGTACCAAAAGTATGGTGCAATGGAAAAACACCCTAAGTTCCCTAACCTTGTTAATGTTGCCCTTCAGTCACAGGCGAGTGTGTGTGTTTTGACACAGTATGTGAAGAGGCTGCTAGCCTATGTGCAGACCTGCTGGTGAAGACAGAGCAACCACTGGACCTTGGGCTGGCCCTGACGCGAGCCGTCACCAATGTGGTGTGTACGCTAGTGTTTAGCTCCACCTACCAGCCCCAAGATCCCGAGCTCCACAGAGTCATGGAGTACAACAGGGGCATTGTGCAGACCATTGCTTGTGGAGGATTGGTGGACATCTTCCCCTGGCTCAAGGTATTTTATGCTGAGCTCTTCCTGGTGGCATAATACCCATAAAAGCCATCCACCATATCTTTAACCCCCAATCATTTGAGCATGATGATATCTGAGTAAGAAAAATCTGCTTCAGATCTTCAGCTAGTTAAATAACCAGGAAAAATCTTACTGGTATAATTTTCTCCATAGATTTTCCCTAATAAAGATGTGATGAAACTGAAGAAGTGCATTGATGTCAGAGATGAGCTGCTGAACAGGAAACTGAGGGAGCACAAGGTAAGAGAGAGAGAGAGAGAGACCAGAGAGAGACCGGAGGGGGAGAGAGAGAGAGAGAGAGAGAGAGAGAGAGAGAGAGAGAGAGAGACCGGAGAGAGACCGGAGAGAGACCAGAGAGAGAGACCAGAGAGAGACCAGAGAGATTAAGGGGGGAAAACTGAGGGAGCACAGGGTAAGAGAGAGAGAGAGACCAGAGAGAGATGGGAGAGATTAAGGCGGGAAACTGAGGGAGCACAAGGTAAGAGAGAGAGAGGAGAAAAATGGCAGGAGTAGGTGGGAGGGTGACATTATTTTGACTGCTCCCTGTGCATCGTGGCTTGGGTTCTTCACATCCAGGCACTGTGCACAGAGAAGCTCAAGTTACTCATTAATTTTTATAAACAAAAAGTGCAGAACAACTTCCCTGTCGTGATACGACATCCACATCAAGGTAGCTAAACTGAAACCACAGGGATACAGTCAGGGACGGATTATGGGTTGTGTGGGCCCCTGGGCAAAACGTTCGCGTGTGTTAGCCAAGTCATAAAAGTTGGGGCTGTTAGTGAGTAAGTATCCTAGGCCCTGAGTGTGAGTGTTAGCCAAGTCATCAAAGTTGGGGTTGTTAGTGAGTAAGTATCCTGGGCCCTGAGTGTGAGTGTTAGCCAAGTCATCAAAGTTGGGGCTGTTAGTGAGTAAGTATCTTGTGCCCTGAGTGTGAGTGTTAGCCAAGTAATCAAAGTTGGGGCTGTTAGTGAGTAAGTATCCCACGCGCTTGGAATCTTTTAGGTGACTCATTGTTATCCTCTCTATTTTGATATTCTGGTCACAGATTTTCCTATTTCCTAGACAGCAAGCAAAAATATGGTTAGTTTTTCATATTTTACTCTAGAAACACATACATATTTTCTGTATGTGTTTACAAATGGCTGTCTATTGCAAAATTATTTCTGATCTGGTGAGATATGAATTGTTCAAATGTTCATTTTCCACCTGAATGAGTCCAGCTGGTTCATTTTCATTTGGTCTAAATACGCACCATGACTCACAACACGGCTGCTTTTTCAGTCGCCTCAACAACTGAGTGAAAGTACATCCAGAAATATATGTAATAGCTACGCAGTCGTGCTGGAAGCAGGATTCTGGTCCACATTTTCCCGAGTGTCAGTGTTAGCATGGGTTCATGTGTTTTATCGACTGTTAAATGTTAAATAATGTTCTCTGATGGAGTGGAGCAGGGTTACTGCATTTTGTGGTTGTGAACACTAAGATTTACAGGGTCAACCCCACTGGTGCAGGAGAGCTACAGCCCCGAGGTTACACGTGACCTGCTGGATGCGCTCCTCAAAGGCCAACAAGGCGCAAGGGACGAGTTCCGGATCACTGATGACCATGTCCTCATGACTGCAGCAGAGGTGTTCGGGGCTGGTGTGGAGACCACCTCCACAACTTTACTGTGGATGATCGCCTTCCTACTACACTACCCCGAGGTATGGTCTGGGGACACGCATTCTGGGTGATATGAGTACCATGAAATACCTAGTTACAGTGGGCTGAAGCTTTCGTTTATCTTGCTGATGAGCCAGGAGCTGCTATCTGGAACTGGATGCTGGACCGGATAGAAGCATTTCTGTATGTGAAAATGACAAATGGGGTTTTTATCTCAAGGTGCAGGAGCGAATACAGCAGGAGCTGGATGAGCAGATTGGGTTGAACCGCTCCCCCACGCTGGAAGACCGTGGCCGGCTACCTTACCTGGAGAGCACTCTGTGTGAGGTGATGAGGATCCGGCCTGTCAGCCCAGTGCTTATCCCACATGTGGCTCTGCAGGACACCAGGTAGCCTGGGAGATGCTTTATAGCCCTGTCAGCATGTGGTCCAGCAGGAGTTCATTAGGTCCTCTATGTTTATCTTTCAGCATCGGAGTACACCGCATTCCCAAGGGTACACATGTGTTGGTCAACATGTGGTCCATCCACCATGACCCACAGAGGTGGGGAGACCCTGGCAGGTTCAGGCCAGGTAAGGTGACAGGTCCAGTCTGTGTCTGTCATGGAGAGAAAGACAGAATTTTGCCAAGGGGTTGAATGAAATACCTGGTGACATTGGCGTCTCCTGCTCACTTCTCTCAGAACGTTTCCTGGACAATGAAGGCCGGCGTGTCTCCCCACCCTGGTTCCTCCCATTTGGGGCAGGGCCACGGGTCTGCGTGGGCGAGTCGCTGGCCAAACTGGAGCTCTTCCTCTTTAGTAGCTGGCTGCTGCAGCACTTTGCCTTCACCGTCCCACAGGGTGCACCCCTGCCAGACCTCCAGGGCCAATTTGGTGTCGTTCTACAGCCACAGGACTACATAGTCTCGGTCACCCCCCGTTTTGGGAAAGACTCTGACCCTCCAGAGATCAGGGAGGTAAAACCTGATCCACAGTGAAAAAGCATTAGCAAAGAAACACACTCCCTGTGATGGGGTCCCATAACATTACTGCTGATGTCTCTGTAAGCAGCAAAAGTGTGATTTAAATATAAAAACAAAAGTAACAACAATACTCTTGATGGTTATTGGAATAACTGCATTTCATCATGACCATGGCATATGAAACAGTCAAGAACATTCTGGGCAAATCCACAGGGTCCCTTGTGAGGAGTAATGACTGACGGGTAAGTCACAAACCAATGAGACAAAATATAAAGTACATGTGAAACAAATTTTGTTAACTATCTCATAAAAAAAAGATCTGGGAGATATTAATGAACATTTGGTACTAGTAATTGAAACGTTGAATGCAGAAGAAATGGACAAGAGTGAAGACCTGATCTTGACAACGGCCAAATCATTAGGGTCAAATGACTGGGTCAGTGCATCTCGGAAAAAGTAAGTGCTCATTGTCAGTTGTGGTCAATGCCTACCAACAGTAATCTGAGGAGGGAAAAACCACAATCCACAGACAGGGTGTTGATGAGATTCGTCGGCGCGAGATATGAGCGAAGGCGATCCTGTGTGGTATGAACCAACAGAATGGCTACTGTGGCACAAATTCCAGAGAATTCTGAAGATGATCACTGAAATAATGTCACACCGAGCACAAATATATGTGAGTAGCCGCAGGCCAGTCAGAATTCCCATGCTAACCACTGTACTCGTAACACTGGAAGCAGCTCCAAGAGGTATGCAGGAATTGGAACTGGACCTTGGAGGGGTGGAAGAAGGTTGCCTGGTCTGGTGAATAATGTGGACGGGTGCATGTTGAGCATCTATGGGATGTGCTTGACCAAAATGTGTGATCTATGACTCTTTATACTGAAGTGGTTGATTGAAACAAAATTTTGGTTTGGATTTTAACTTTCTGGATCTGAGATTTCCACCTCCAACTGTTGGTAGATACTTACCAGGGCTGACTGTGAGCTCCCCACATGCCTTACAGTTTCGGAGATGCTCTGACCTAGTGGTCTGGCTATAATGATTTGCCCTTATCAGAGATATTCAGGGCTTTATCTTTGTCCATTTCTTCTGCATTCAGTGTGATGGGTTGCTTTCTGATATATCCTTGGACATGGACCATTTTTAGGGGATAGGTGATTTTATTTGCTGGTCATAATACGTAGGGCAATTAGTGTACACCAGTGGAGTTAAGAGACACACAGAAACCAAGGCTAGCTCGGCTTTTTAGAATTTATTGAGTTAGGAGGTAACAATAAACATCATAAATAACATGGGCGTTTGTTCAAAAATTCCAAAAAACACCTACAGTTGAAATGATTAAGCAATGAGAAAATGCCAATATGTTAGATGTGTCCTCGAGCCATGCATGGGCACGATTTACAGAAGACCTGTCTTCATATAACAGCGACCTAATGAAGACCATGGCCAGAGGCCTTCATCACTCTCTCAGACACATGCTACCTAAAGCAGACACCCAAAACACTCTTCCTGAGAATAAAAAAAATCAAGTCAAATACAGTCATTCAGTCCCACCAGTGAAAGCCATAGGAAATTACAGTTTTGTAAAGTCATGTAAATATGAGGGCCTCATTAGTGTGTCACCATAGAGCAGTGGTGACAGCAGCTGCCTGGTGACCAGGTGACTGGCATCAATTTTAAATGTCCCCAAATACATTCAAACAGCCTTTAGAGACAAGCCACAGCAAGGGTCAAACAGAACATAATTTCTGAAAGATGCAAACATCTAACACAGATGAACCCATAATGCTCCAAGTGTAAATATGCATGAGACAAAGATTTTTATGCTTCGGGTTTCTAGGTATTCAGATAAGATCATGTTGGAACATTATCAATTTTAATGTTGGCCTCTCACTTCTGGAGTGACATGTTACACCTACAAATATGAAGCATTTGAAGACACAGATTGAATATCTTGCAAGGTGAGCTTTACATCTCTTCATCCAATTTCAGATATTTACATAACAATGAGAGAATTATGCTCCCATACTAGCTGGGAGACCTTGGAGTAAGTGACTGAGAGGTAATGCTTATGAGTGGGATTCAGTGTCACATATCCTGCTTACTGCACCACAAAGAGACAAGGGTGACAACCTGACAGAAGCAGCAAAACGGCTCAGCTCTCTCTCACACATGCACCATTTTACTGTGGATCAGGAGATGGGGAGGACAGTGCCATTGATGGGGATCAGCGGAGAGGAAGAGGACAGAGCAAGAATCAGTGAAAATATCAGGTGCCAGTGATGGGGACCAGTAGGGAGGAGAGGACAGAGCAGGAATCAGTCAAAAAAATCAGGTGCCATTGATAAGGATCAGCAGAGATCTTTAGGAGAACGTTCTCTGGGTGGGAGTACGTATTTAGTCAGAACATGGACTCCTCTCCAGGACCAGCATTTCTTGGTTCCCCTGAGTTCCTCCAGTGATGACAAAACCTCAGGATTTTCCTGAGAACTCTAGACCCTTGTTCATGGTCCTGGCGGTTACAATCTGTATTTACTTGCTCTTTCAGCAGCACACAGACGTGGACTTAAACCTGTACAAATTATGCCCTTCCAGGACTGTGAACAGCAGCCTGTACTGGAATTTGAGAGAGTGAAGGAGGGGGGGGGGGGAGCACATGGTCAGCGTTTTCACTCTCCCCACCGATGCGTCATCTCTCGTGCCTCTGAGAGCTGGTCTTGCGTCAGTCACAGGCTTGTACCACCCTGTCCCATCAAGCAAGACACTGTTTGCCCTCTGTGACACACAGCTGGCAAAACATTTAAAAAAGGAATTCTTAGTAAGGGTCAGTGCGGCTGCACGTGGTGGCAAGTGCCTTTCAGTTGATAGCACCTAACATCTCCAGAGGTGTAACTTATGCCAACACAAAGTGAGTCACCTTAACAGGGTAAGAGGGCAATCTCATTTCCGCTCCTGCTGCTTTCGTTCATGTCATATTGTTGTCAAACTGCTGTATGGAGCACTTGTGAAACATGTACAGAGGCAGTGGGATCGGTCACACGGTAAGCAAGATACACGTCACTAGTCATGCCGTCCATGTATGTTCTCGCGTGGGAATAAGTACATATCCATACAGTATAAGCTGCCATCTAAGAGTTTTGAAGAGTACATCAACCATTCATACAGCGTTACTCAGTAGGAACAGCAGTTAATAGCTTGAGGAGGTGGAACCTCGTGCAGATACACACAGACAGTAATATTGCGGTGACATGAAGGACTTTGAAACATGGTCAATCAGAGATCAGGTCCATCAACAACCCTGGGAGGGCCCACAGGCAGGACAGGAAGTGCAGCAGTTAAGGACCAAGGTAGGAGAGACTCCTTAACCAACGCCTGGTAAGTGACCGTGGCTCAGCATGGTTAACCTGGTCAGACCAGAGCCCATGCTGTGAACATGCTCTAAATCACATCTTCAGCACAGACCTAAACAGAAACATGTAAGGAGACCACGAGGAGTATCTGGCTGCTTCCCTCATAGGGGACACCCCTGGCAGTGTTAGTAAAAACAGTAAAGCAGCACTAACAGAAGCCTGCCCAGAAATCAGCTAAGGACAGCTCTTTCCAAAGGGAGGGAGGGGTGGGTGGCACCCAGGTCACAGAACAGGGGTCTGGCAGAAATGTGGCACTAGGGGAGCACATCACTTTTACAGCTCATGACCAAAGTGTCCTTTAGGGTTCAAGAGCAGCACTTAAAGTTTTGTCTCTTGATTTGGGAAGAGAAAGAGCAGGCTTCCGTATCTCCTCTACTTCGACAGCCACTGCAGCCGTCCTACAGCAGTTTTCATCGCTCCCTTCTCAGTCTCCTTTGAGGTTCTAACAGCTGCAGTAAATAACATCGTTGGCGCCCTCCTGATAGCGTAGCACTGTCACCATTATTATTGCCTTTGTAACACTATTAGTTAGTATTTCGGTGAGCAGCCCAGGCGATGCAGGAACGCATCGTGGCAGCTTGCTGTCGTGGTTTGGTGAGAAAACCAGACGGCGACACGTGCTGACCCACCCAAAAGGAGCACCTGCATTCACTGCCCTCCAAGACTCCCCTTTGTTCTGAGTCTTACTCGGAAAAGTGCTACGGCAGGTCCCCTGGGAGTTATAAGGCTCCCTGGGCTTCCTCGCCAAATCACCTTCTCTTTGGAGGATGTTAGTCCCACCTCACCATCCTCAGCCTACATGGACTCCACGGCGATGACAGCATCACCGACACAGCCAAGGCTCACACTGCCGCAGACAGCACCTCCCTCCTCTGTCTTTGTCCCGCAGGTGACCTCAGCGCGACCGGAGCAGTCGGGGCTGTCGTGGATGGAGGCGACGCCCTCACCAGCCTCTATGCTTCCACCGGCCCCCGCCTCCTCGTCCTCGTCATCGCTCTCTACCTTGCATCGGCACACCTCGATGCCCGAGTCACCCGTCAGCAGCCGGTGCCGGAAGGCGCCACCCTCCGCGTGGCTGTCCTCCTCCTCGGCGTCAGATGTGTGACTGGTATCCGGCTCGAAGAAGTCCACAGTGGAGGAGAAGAGGGTGCGCTTGGGCGGGGACAAACTGCGCTCCGGGGAAGCTTGCTCACCTGAGGCCTGCTCCATGGGGGCATTGCGCTCCCTCTGCTCTGCCACCTGTGGGGGTGTGAGGGTGGGAGGGGGCAGGGGTGGCGGGGAGGCTGTTGCAGGCCGAGCTGTATCAGCGCTGGGGGCCCGAGACTCGTCCGTCTCACCCGGCGTGCTGGCATTGCTGGTGTTGGTCTCGTACGTCGCCTGCATGGACATGGAGCTGCTGCTGGCCGACACGCTGGAGCAGGACTCACAGGAGCAGCTGGTGTAGTTATCCGAACTCTGGGAGGATGCCAGGCCACTGGGTCCGGCGCGCTCGCCGTGCCAGCCCCCGTGCAGTGCGAATACCGTGCTGTATGGTGGGGGGGGTGTCCGGGGTTGTGCCGCCACCTCCTCATAGGACGGTAGCTTGAAGGAGGCCAGGAAACCTGCCAACACAAAAGGCCACGTTTGTGTCTCGACCCCTCGGCACATTTCATACAGGGAGACTCGGGCATCTCCATGCGACGGTCAGAGACGGTCTGCGTACTGAGGTCCAGCATGGAGGCCGGGTGGCTGCGGGCACCATGGTACGCCATCAGATTGATCTCTCGCTGCCGCTGCTGTTGCTGTACCCGCAGTTTGGCCCGCCGGTGCCTGTATGCGCAGCAGCAGCTGAACAGGATCAGCACGGTCCAGAGCAGCCAGAACCCTGCGGTACGCCACACAAGCAGAGCACCTAATCAGCAGCAGAATCTACTAAAGCCTCCTGCTCCATTTATATCTACGTATTTGCCAGATGCTTTTGTTCAAGGCGATGTACAGCAAGGCAAATAGCACACTGCGTACCTTCATGCTGTCAAGGAGTCCGCTAAATATAAGTGTAGCTAGGCAGAGCTTACAGTGAATACCCAGGTATAAGGGTACGCAGTGGTTGGAGCAGAAGTAGCCCAAACAGCTACACAACTATACAAAACAATTAACAAAATAAAAATAAAAACAAGACCCTAATAAGACTGTGTAAAGGCTAGTATATGCAACATAAGAATATTCAATGAACAATCAGGCTAGTAGAGGAATTCATGGAACAGATGGATCTTAAGGTGTTTCTTGGAGGTAAAGAGGGAGATGGTTCATTAACTCATTCCACCATCAGGGAACCACACTAATGAACCAGTCTGGAGTGACACTTCTCACATGGTGATTGGAGCCCCAAGTAGCGATAGTTTGTTGACCAAAGGGGGCAAGATGGTACATAAGCTGAGAGGAGCCTCTTGATGGAGTTGGGTGCCTGTCCATTAATAGACCTGTAAGTCAGCACCAAAGATTGAATTTGATGCGAGCATCGATAGCAAGCCAGAAAAGATAGATAGGAGGGGTGTGACATGGGAACACTTGGGCTGACTGTATACTAGACATGCTACTGCATTTTGAATCGTCTCCAGTAGTCTGATAGCACAAGCTGGTAGACCTGGCAATAGAGAGTTGCAGTAGTCAAGTCATGAAGTAACAAGTTCTTGAACTAAAAGTATACTGAGACAGAAAAGGCCTAATCTTCCTGATGTTACACAGGGTAAATCTGCAAGGTCAGAGAGCGCTGTTGTGCTCAGAAAAGGACAGCAGGTCATCTATTATTACCCCTAGGTTCCTGGCAGACCTTGATGGAGACAGTGTGGATGATCCAATTTGAACAGCAATGTCATGGTGGGTGGTAGGACTGGCAGAGATAACAAGAAGCTCAGTCTTGGAGAAGTTAAGATGGAGGTGATAGTCCCTCATCCAGGGTATGGTTTCAGCTTAGCATGCAGAGATCTAAGCAGAGACTGAGGTGTTATCAGGAGAGAAGATCAAGTTTATCTGGATGTCATTGCTGTAGTAGCGGTAGGAGAAGCCATGTGACTGGATGATCAGACCTAGAAGTAATGTAAAAGACAGAAAAGGAGAGGACCAAGACAAAGCCTTGGGGAACACCAGTTGTTACCTGATGTGACTTTGATTCCTTTGTACCCTAAGGCATTTGGAATGATCTGTCTGACAGGTATGATGCCAGTCCCTGTGATGCCAAGCTGAGAAGGATTCGCCAGGAATAATATTAACTGTATCAAAAGCTGCAGACAGGTATAGTAGGATCAGGACTGATGACTTGGATACAGCTCTTGAAGCTCTCTAAGTTTCCGCAACAGTCGAGTGTCTAGTCTGAAACCAGACTGAAAAGGGTCCAGAAAGATATTCTATAGTGAAAAAGTCAGAGATTCGCCTGAGGGCAGCACATTCAAGAGTTCTGAACAAATGAGAGGAGGGAGACAAGTTCTCAAACCGTGAAGGATTGAGTGAGCGTTTCATATGCAGCAATGTTATCTGAGCCTGCTTAAAAACTCAACAGGGAATGTGTCGTCAAAATAGATGAGTTTATCAAGTGGGTAAGTGTAGGAGAGATGACCTTGGGAGGGGATAGTATCCAGGGTACACATTGTGGGCTGATGGATGAGTGGGTGGAGTGGGGAGAGAATGAGGAAAAAGGAGGAGAGATCCATGTGGGTGGAGGGTGCAGAGATGTGGCTGTCAATAGCTGCCACCTCATAGATGAAAGTGGCAAAGTCATTGGCAGACAGGGTGGTGGATGGGGGGTGGGTTAAGGACAGCAATAAAACTGGAGAATATCTTGCGAGCGTCAGTGGTGGCAGAAAATTTCCTCTTGGAAGTAAGTCATTTTAGACGTGGGAAATGAAGACAGAAGTAACTGGTACTCAACCGGGTCTATGGGAAGTGTCCTTAGGTGAGTCTTGCGCTGTATAATGTGTTATATTTGAAGTATGGCATGGAGGTCATAGTAAATGGGTATTAATTCAGACCTAGGTTCCAAACTACATTACACAGGACACACAGCCCAAACCTGCCCCCCTAATGCAGGGTATTCCGTGACTCATAGCACTGACCTGGCCCGATAATGCAGGGTGTCTTCTGACTAACTGCCACAACCCGGCCTGGAAACATGGGGTGTCCCCTGACTTACAGCCCCGACTCAGGCCAATAACACAGGGCGTCCCCTGACTTACTGCCCTGTCCCAGCCTGAAAACACAGGGCATCCCTTGACTTATAGCCTTGACCTGGCCTGATAATGCAGAACATTACAGCCTAATCCAGTAACACAGGGTGTCCCCTGACTGACAGCCCCATCCCGTCACAACAACATAGGGCGTCTCCTACCTTTTGTCCCGACCCGGCTTGCTAACATGGGTTGTCCCCTGACTTATAGCCCTGACTTGGCCCACAAATGCGGGGCATTCGCATAGGGGAAGTTGGTGGCGCAGAAGGCAGTGCTATCGTTCGGCAACCAGAGGGTTGCAGGTTCGAGCCCTGCTTACTCCTGACCCCATCAAAGTGTCCTTGAGCAAGACATTGAACCCCAAATTGCTCCCGGTGTGCAGGTTGGCACCTTGCATGGCAGCCACTGCCACCGGTGTGTGATTGTGTGTGCGAATGGGTGAATGTGAGGCATAAATTGTAAAGCGCTTTGTAGAAAAGCGCTTTATAAATGCAGTCCATTTATCATCCTTTGAATTATGTAGCCTCAGCCCGATAACACGACCATCCCAATTTACAGCCCCGACTCGGCCCGCTAACATGGGGTGTCCCCCGACTTACGGCCTCAATCCCCTCACTTACACCACAGCTCGTAGTAGTAGGTACAGCAGCCTGTCTCCCCACAGCAGTGGCCCGATTCACATAGGTAGCCGCCGCCACTGGGGTCCCCTGGGCAGTACTTTGGGCTGGCGATGACTGGCAGGCTGCCAGGAGATGGGTACTTCACCCCCTGAGAAAGAGCACAGCAGGACCAAGGCCAGTCAGGATTCATCAGGCAAATGCCAACACAACCCTGCAACTGCAACTCTACCAGAAAAGACTCCTTACCTGGTCACGGGCGGTCATGTCAGGGTCCGTAGGTGATATTCCCATCTGCAGTCAAAGAGAGATGCATGACTGATGAGGAATGACACTCCGTAAAGGATAAAACTAGCTACTAAGGTCCACCCTGAGTAGCGTGTGAGGAAGTAACTCCTGAAGCCATGAACTGAAACTCCAGGAAAGCGCAGAATGCGGACGGGCAGCGGGTGGCGACTGCCAGCAGCATCATGCCGTGCTGCACTCCATGGCTACGTTACAGCTGCCCGCCGTCCCTAATGGCGCCATTGTTAGCTGCCCCTCCTGGGCACAATGTGACAGCCTTTGTTCCCCCTACAGTGACACGGATAGGGGCCAAGCACTGACAGCCTCCTCTGTCCAAACAGAAACCTCCAGAATCCTCCACACCCTCAGTGAGGCAGCCCAATGGATCCAAGTCAAGTAAGATTACATGGTAAATTACAGAATGCATGATGACACTATTTGCATCTTACAATTTGGAAAACCACTGCTATATTATACGTATCTAAATAATTATTTATTATTATCAGAAACATCTGAGCAATTGTAATGCTTAAAATGACAAAAAAAAACCATCCATCCACCCAGCAGCTTATCCAGCACAAGGTCACAGTGGAGCCTGTGCCAGTCCATTACAGGGCACAAGACAGGATGGGATGCCAGTCGATTACAGAGCACAAGGCAGGATGGGATGCCAGTACAACACAAGGCAGGATGGGATGCCAGTCGATTACAGGGCACGGGGCAGGATGGGATCCCAGTTGATTACAGGGCATGGGGCAGGATGGGATGCCAGTCGATTACAGGGCACGGGGCAGGATGGGATGCCAGTCAATTACAGGGCACAGGTCAGGGTGGGATGGGATGCCAGTCAATTACAGGGCACAGGTCAGGGTGGGATGGGATGCCAGTCAATTACAGGGCACAGGTCAGGGTGGGATAGGATGCCAGTCGATTACAGGGCAGGATGGGATGCCAGTCGATTACAGGGCACAGGGCAGGATGGGATGCCAGTCGATTACAGGGCACAGGGCAGGATGGGATGCCAGTCGATTACAGGGCAGGATGGGATGCCAGTGCAATACAAGGCGCACACAGGCACTTACCTAACTGCATGATTTTAGATTGCAAGATAAATCCAGAAAAAAAAAACACGCGAAGAGCACACTATCTATTCAACCATATATAGAATTACCTATATAGATACCAGTAACTATTTTTTCCATAATTTTCTGCATTAACTGCATTTAAGAACTGAATCTAAAACGACTAATATGATGTTCATCCAGAAGCAAAGTGAATCAAATCACTTTAAATGCAAATAAACTACCCTACATGACCATAGCTAGTCTGGGATATCAAGGAGATTTTTAAAGACCAAAGGAATCAACACACTCAGAAACTACTCTGCCTTTACTGCCTCATATTAATTAAGCAAATGTGTATTTTTAATTAAAAGATGAGACAGGTGTGCCAATAGGGGGTGCTCTTCCCTGTGCACTAAATGAAACGGTGAAGAAGCCATAATTCAGCAGGATGCTGTCATTTGTTGATGTTGAAATGAAAGATCAAATCATATTGGAATATCATATTATAACGCCTGTAATTCCTTAATTCATTTTTAAAGAAGTGTCCCATGAGATTAGCATGGCAGACAAACAAAATGCTGTGAACAGAGAGCATTTACCTCCAGTGTGTGAGTCACACAGAGATGCTGTAAAGGGCTCATGTGCACTTTCACATGTTTCTGCAGCCAGACTGTATACTGTATAGCAACCCCAACCTAAAACCAGAAAAAATACCACAGTGCATCTGCCTTGAGCTTACAGAACTTTGTTTGAGCACAGGTCTCATATACATATGACATGATGGCTGCACAGCTGTTTCGGTGTGGGAAAACATGGCGACACACACACACACACACACACATATACACACAACACACATATATACACACAACACACATATATACACACGCACATGCACATACACACACACACAGACAAAGTGACGTAAACACTGACACATGCAGTGATATGCAGTGACATGTCTGGTGACAAAGTGACATGTACAATGACATGTACGGTGACACACACAGTGACGTAAACGCTGACATGTGCAATGACAGTGTCATATGCAGCGCCACATGCAGTCATTCACACAGTGGCAGACAGTGACATTTAGTAACATGTGGAGTGACACAGTGACATATTCAGTAATATGTGGAGTGACACAGTGACATATTCAGTGATATGTACAGTGAAAACAGTAGCATCTGCAGTGACATACAGTGACATTCAGTAATATGTGAAATGTATCATGTGCAGTGACATACACAGTGATATTCAGTAATATGCAGAGTGACACACAGTGACATATTCAGTGACATGTGCAGTCACACACAGAGTGACATGACACCCACAGTGACATATGTGCAGTGGTGTGTGCAGTAACACAGTCAAAAGCATACAGTGACTCTCATAGGGGCATGAACGTTGATATACACTGCAACAGACACAGTGACATACACACATCAATATGTAAATTACAATATACAACGATACATACAGTAGCATGCACGCCACCATGAACAGTAATAGTCAGAGTATTTGAAAGTGGACATTAACAGCGTCCTAGTCATATGCAAAAAATGCGCACATTGACATTCACAGTGACACACATGTACGGTTAAAAGCACAGTGAGAAATGTACTGCGTTGCAACTATAATGCAATTATAATCCAAACCTCATGCATTAAATACTAAACTAACTGTAGGGGTTTTGTCGGATTGCGCCACACGATTTATACACATGACGTGCTTGATCGATTCAGATTTATTGTAGATATTTATTATGATCAGTCTGATATAATGAAGCCCAGTGTTAGCCTGCATGTTCCACATGCAAAACGTAACTGTCCATTTTCAAAATAAATAAGCGTGGTGCTTTTGTGGTGACACACATTAAATGCATTCATACAATACAGTGTCGTTCCTGGATTAGATGGTACAAAACAGCCAATTCGCCGGGTATAGCGCGTATATCTTCCTATTTACCTCCGAATCATCACCGCCTAGTCGGTAATCCGTCCCAGCGTCCCGGCTTCGTAAACCACCACAATAAAAGCTTCAGGTGAAAATGAAATAAGCATGCGGCGCTAACTGTGCGCACCCATCACTCAAAGACTCAAAGCCGGCTTTAACCCAAAGCGTCCGCCATTTCTGTCCGAAGCGGACTCCTCTTCTCCGATCTCACATGTCCTGGTGTTTGCTGAACGGTCCGGCAGTTCGAGGGCCGGGAACCGGACCAGCGAGGGTGGCCAAGCATCTCGCCATGACCCCCGCCGTGAACGTCGGCACCGGCCACGAAGCGTCTTGGCTTTTTAAGGATCACGGTAAATAACTAAAGTCAACAGTACATCAGCGTAGCCTACTCCGATTGGCTCGTCTGCGTCGGACAGCAGGGCAACAGCCAATCAATGCCTCGAACGCTGGGCTTCTAAGGCGAGTTTAAACCCGCAGGCCGGGAATTGTTGTGATGATGTAATTTAGTCGAACCCGTGTAAGAGAAGGCCAGTGGTACATTAAATCCGACAAGTTACCCCGATAAGCCACTAACCCCGCTTCATAGTACAGGCCACTGGCCACAGGTGATACGCTTAACCACGGGATGGACAGACAAACAGACAGACAGACAGATAGATTCAACCCCGTTTCCAAAAGAGTTTGAATGCTGTGGAAAATCCAAATAAAAACATGGCACATTGATTTGCTAATTCTTCAAACCCATATTTAATTGAAATTGAAAAAAGACAACAAATTAAATGTTGAAACTGAGAAATTTTATTATTTTATGACAAATATATGGTCAATTTGAATTTGATGGCAGCAACATGTTTTTTTAAAGTTGGGACGGGGCATATTTACCACTGTGTTGCATCACTTCTACGATAAACAGCACCCTGTAAACGTCTGGGAACCGAGGAGACCAGTTGCTGGAGTTTTGAAAGTTAAATGTTGTCTCATTCTTGCTTGATATGTGATTTCAACCGCTCAACAGTTAGAGTAATTTCAACAGTAGAATTTTTATTTACAAGTGCCAAATGTTTTCAAAGGGTGATGGGCTTGGACTGCAGGCAGGCCATCTAGTACCCGGACTCTTCTACTGTGGAGCCATGCTGCTGTAATACATGAAGAATGCGATTTAGTATTGTCTTGCTGAAATACACAAGGGCTTCTCTGAAAAAGACATTGTGTGCGGCAGCATATGTTGCTCTAAAACCTGTATATATTGTTCAGCATTAATGGTGCCTTCCCAGATATGCAAGTTAGGGAATGATTCTATAAGGCTGTAACTAAATTGAAACAATGACTGACTGGCGCCGGCAGGGGTGGGTGTTCTGAGCGAGACCGATAGAGGGGGCAGACAGACAGCAGCCCTCACTTTTCTTTAGCCTTCCACAAGGACAAGTACTAACTGACTAACTAGGGCAAACATTGAGCATGTGGTTGCCACATAGATGGAAGGTTCCGAGAGAGGAGGGAGATGCCCAAAAGGGCTATAAGAAGGACAGAGCCGATACATATGGTTGAGCCTCTTCCTGTACATGCTGAATGTATGTCAGACAGATGCTCCTAGCTTCCAACCTGTTACAGAATAAACCCGTGGCTTGCAACTAGTCCTCGTCTCAGCTGTGAATCTTTTCTCATCAATGGACCCGGTGGAGTACAACTCCAACACAAGCTACCCAGGTCATGGGCTTTAATGCACTCCCATACCATCACAGATGCTGACTTTTGAACTGTCTGCTGATAACAAGATGGATGATCCTTCTCCTCTTTAACCTGCAGGATGCTGTGTCCATGATTTCCAAAAAGAATTTGACATTTTGATTTGTCAGACCACAAGACAGGTTTCCATTTTGCCTCAGTTAACCTTAAACGAGTGTTTCTGTCATCTTAAAGTGTCATCTTAAAAAATGTTGTTAAATGTACATGTGATGTTTCAGCATTCCTACCATTGTCCTGGTGTTACTAACAGGTCTGCAAACCGTAACGCCGTTGTTTCCTCTATGCTCTGTGTCAGTTTTATTCACGTAGGTAGCAATTTTGTTTGATTTTATATTTCACCACTAGGTGTCATCAGATCATTGGAAAAAGCCAAACCGAACCCATTCTCATTTTTTATTTATTTCGATGTATTTTTTTCAGCACACAGGGACTTGCTGCGCGTCTTATTTTGGTCTGAACCATTCCGTGTTCAGTATCACGGTCATACATGAATCTTAGTTAACATTTTCTAAACCCTTTTCAATTACAACCCCGTTTCTAAAAATGTTGGAACACTGAAATGTAAATTAAACAAAATGCATTGGTTGGCAAACCTTATAAATCCATGTTTAATTGAAGATAAAACAAAGTCAACATCACATGTCGAAACTGATAAAATTTGTTTTATGACAATGACATGTTGACATGACGTTGTTGGCCAGCAAAACAGGCTGGACCAGTTCCAACCTGTAATAATGTAAATAGTCCCCTATATCTGTCATGTACTGCAGTGTCATTGTGCTGTAAGTAATGTCATGTAGTGTTAAATTTTAATTATGGTAAACAGTGTGTGTGTGCGCGCGTGTGTGTGTATTAGGTGTAAGCAAAGTGATTAGCGTGGTATGGGTGAAATAAAAACCACCTTGTGGTTGAACCATAACCAGGCTCCCTTAGGTGAATTGCACCTATGACATCACCTACCTAACCGTTACAATATGCTTAGTTTGAATTTGATACCAGCAACATGTTTCAAAAAAAAACTTGACAGTGGTAACAAAATACCAGAAAAGTTGTGTAGTGCTAAAACACAAGACCTGGGGAGCAAACTCAGCATCTTCTCACAGAAATCATTTTTATTTGCTATTAACTGCAATTAATAGCAAAATGGCAAGAACAGAACTAAGTCAAATTAAGTAAGACACTTAATAAAAAGAAAATGTCTGTGAGGAAGCTATGTGCACATGTGTTGAACACTGCTTGTCAATAAACTTTTGTTATGGAACTAGTAAATGTGCAATACTTTTACTGAAGTATGTGTGGCGGAGTGATCTGCAATACCCTTTTTTTTCCCCTTATGAGTAGCCGACTACGCCACCCCAGGGACACTGCCCTTGGGACCCTAATACCCCAACTCTCAAAACAGCACACAGGTTCGAGTCACCGGAAAGGGCCAGAGACGTGAGCCAGTAAAAGTTATTCTTTTTATTACATTCAATGAGAGGTTCCATAAGCCACAACACCATAGATCTAAAACCCTTAGGCACCCAACCCCTGCAATAGACCACACCAAATAACCCCAGCTAATCTCTGGATCGAGAACACACCGACAGGACCTCCATGGGTACTTCACAGGAGCACAGACGACCACACGCACAGGCCTAATAAACCAATACCTGGTGACGTTACGGCACACACACGGGTGAGGTCCACCACCAGCCAGGAGGGTGCTGCTCAAGGCTACTAGCCCTGAAACACAGATGAGGAAACAAGACACCAAGGTTAGTAGGGTACAGCCGCTTTCCACTACTCCGCAACGCCTGCTTAACCGCCCACAAGGTAAATGCAAAATCACAATCAAAATAGATTAAAACAAATACAATACATGCAATACAGCATACCAAAAGAACCAAAATACAAAATCTTGAGGCAGTATATGCATAGGCTGTACGCAGCGATCGGCACCACTCCACAAGGCTCCTGGCACCAGAGTCCCACGCTGGCCACCCCCAGCCCTAACACAAGCTGGGTGGAATTCCCCACGAATCCACGTTCTCCACAGGATGCACCGATGTCAAGCACATGTAACCAAACAGACAAAACAGCGGCGAGGTCCACGTTCCCAGGAAACCTGCAAGATAAACATACTTACAGGTCACGCTAGCAACTAAACACCCCCGCTAATCTCCCCGATATACCTACCACCAACCGGAAGACTTATACCACTGCTGGGGCTG
>JABFEA020000017.1:6739793-6755080 GCA_019775915.2 Cyphomyrus plagiostoma | reverse complement strand
ATCTCTACTATTCCCTTTTGTTGAGGATGCACTTTATTTTAATTTTTTTCTGAGGCCAAGTATTGTGGTGCCTTACACAAAAAAATAAAATAAAAACATTTCAAAAGACTTGTCATAGTTAGGCACAGTTGGGTGCATAAACTGCAGATCATATGAAAATTAGAACAAATATATAATATGAATTTATCGGTATCTGCAATGACAAGGACTTAATTATCGGTTATTGGTATCGTGCATCCCTAATTTTAATCCATACTAACTATGTCGGGCAAAAGAAGAAAGTGGTCGGACGAATATGTACGACATGGATTCACATGTATCGCGGAACGTGATGGGAATGTATGTAATTTGTTGTAAGTTCATGCATTGTGTTGGTTTTGTTCTTTGAACCAGGTGATGTTCATGCACGGCTCATTTTGTGCACCAGTAAAAAACATATCTATGTTTTGAATTTGAAAAAAAACATATTTTATTTTTCACTAAAGAGGGGTTCGGTGAATGCGCATATGAAACTGGTGGGGTTCGGTATCTCTAACAAGGTTAAGAACCACTGATCTGGACTCAACGTATTGGTTGGTTGAGAAGATACAAGTAAAATACACACTTGCCTAATAATTCGGCACACAGTGCAACCCATTAAAAAAAACACAAGCAAATATTTAAGCTATAATAGTCGATTTCGGTGCACCTTCAGTAACTGTTTAGATTAATTATAAAAGAAAACATATTCATATACACATCTCATTTCCCCCCAAACCATACTGTCCATGAAATAAAGCAGTAGCAAGCAAAACTAATTTCCTTCAGTCTCAGTCCATACAAACAACTAGTCCATTAAAAAAAAAGAAGAGAATTCCAAGTCCTACTGTACCCAGTCCAAGCAAATGGCAAAAGATGCTGACACCCCAACCAGATCTTGGCAGCGACAGGTTTGGAACTCTGCCATTACTTGGTCTCCCTCACGACTGCACGCACAAGAGTCTCCGGGTGGCTCGCCATCTTTTCTTTCATTCTTTTTCAGTCAAACGACGCGAAAGAAAAAAATCCTGAACAACCAATGAATTTTACAAAGCATACGCTCATTGCGTTCATCAAACCACCTGACCACCTGTCCTCTGAAGGTCAACCGTTAAAACAGGGAAGGTAGTGTTTTCTATTTAGATTCATGCTTATTGTTGTATCAAATTATGTATTTATTTTAATAATGCATTTTACAATTTACAATCTAATTGCAAAATGTAACCGGGTTACATGAGGTGGGTGGAGTTACAGGTGATTCTGAGGGCCAGTATCCTGAACAGTTTATGTGCAGGGTGGGTGGAGTCACTAGTGATACAGAACACTCAGCATCCTGAATAGTTTATGTACAGGGTGGGTGGAGTTACTGGTGATGCTGAGGGCCAGTATCCTGAACAGTTTATGTAAAAAAGAAGTGAGAGAGCTTGAACCTCTTCAGTCGCTGGTAGAGGCGCTGTCTGGCTGTGTTTAAACCACCTCAACCTCTTCATTTGGGACCCACAGATCTGAAGCCAGGTGTACCTCCTCTTCTGTCTCACTGAGGTAGGGGGATCAGGCCCACCACCAGTATCACTAGAAAGCCTTTCCTGCATTGTGAATGTTGCTGACGACACAATGGTGGTGGCCTCATCTGCCATTTTTAAAAAATCTTTTAATATATTATTATGGACTTTGGAACGTTACAGTATTCAAATGAAACACCATCCAGCTTACTTTAATTTTTGTCTATTAAATGTAAGGTTAAAAAGCAAAATTATTCGTACGTAAACGGCCAGACTACTAAATTCTGGTCCCGTCCAGCTAGCAGCACCAGATTAACAAACAGGGGACAAACATTAACAACAGGGGACGCTTTCCAGCACAATTTACTATAATGGCGCAAATAATTACGTCATCACCCTGCGACGCATCTGCGAATCAGGGTTTCTTCTTGCTTTCAGTATTTTTACTTGTTTTATGCGTGTTCTAAAATGCTATGTCTGGCCCTGTCCTTCTGCATACATCTAGGATTGTAATCCGTCTCAGAATTAATGCGATAACTAAATATTGCCTTTACTTTTCATTTACTTTGCCAAAAAATCCTAATGGTTATACTGAAATGAAATAGTTTCATCCGTCAGTGTTTTTCCGATGTAAATCTTTGCTCATAAGTCATAAGTATGCCATATCATGGTAAATCATTTTAGATCACAAAGCGTCAAAATAAATACATAATAGGCAAGTATCGTCTTTGGTCTATATTTCCCATAGTCTTTTATGCTATAAAATCATTTTATTTGATTGTGGCTGAAAATAATATACTGTCTTTGCATATAAATGATTTTCGTTTTCGTTTAGGCTTTAACGGAACATTGGGTAGGAATCAAGAAAGCTAAGTCACAAAAATCTGAATAAAGTTTTATTTATCTGTAGAATTATTGCTAATACATAATTAAAAAGGTAATCAAAAACACGACTCTTACGCATTTGTATTATCCACAAAATAATAATAATAAAAACAATTAAAATGGTCAAGTCCGGCAAATGGAAAAGAAGAATAAAACAACATATCTAAAATACAATTATGAAATGATGTTTGGGATCATATATCGCAATGCTGCTGGTACTTCAGAGGCTTCCGGCGGCGGCCAGGTTTGAAGAGAAAATGTTGTTTCTCCTGTTTAAAGTTCACACTTGCGCCTGCAGCCTTTTCTCCAGCTGCCATTTTGCAGCTATTCTAGTTCCATAAATAACATATCCCCATGACAGGAGTACAACTACCAGTAGAATCTGAATAAAAAAGAAAAAAAATAATATAACATATAAACACCAAGAAAAAAAACACACTTATATCGAGTTAAATAGATTCCAATTCAAATGCATTTCAAAGTCATTTAAACGTTTCTCATGCTGACTAATTAGACACTGAATCAGCATGCTCGCTGCGTTTTATGTTAAAAAAAAATTATGGCTAATCCTAAATGCACATTGTGATGATTATAAGTGAATTGCTTAGGATCGATAGCCTACGTTACTCACAACGGAGTACAGTGTGTCCAAGGCCCGGTGACTAACACGCATCGTACTGTCCCGTCGCGCTTCCAGCTGGATGTTCGGAATCTGGCCGATTGAGCCCAGGAAACGAAATACAAAAATCCGGAAATAGATCCAGGAATCGAACGCTTTGGGGACAGAGATATACAGCAGAAACGCGCAATGAAATGCATAAAACGTACTTCCTCCAACTAAACAGCTGTGTAGCAATCAACAAATTAAGTAAAATCTACATATTTTAAGTAAAGAAAATAATTGTGGCACAATATGACTAACACCACGCATCAACACGCAGTCAAAGCACTTTTCTAGGCAGCATGATTAAAGCGACCTGTGATGGGACCTCCCGGCCATGCGAGGGCGCTGTCTTACGCACACACTCCATCTATGATGGTGATGGACGTATGTTCCGAAGCAGTGGAGCGGGGTCCTCCGGGCGGCCTGTGGCGGCGGTCCGTCGTTCCGTATGTGGGATGTTGTCTGCTCAGCTAGTTCGTCGTCTTCGGGCTCTCAACGCGTTAATCCGACCGCTTTCCGGCTTTGCCGGGCCTACTTCGCCGCCGGGCGGCCGTGACCTGCGGCCTTTTTGTCCGGCGGATCCGGGCGCACGGATACCGTGAGCTTTTCGAATCCTCGTTTCAGGTAAGAAGGTGTCCTTCGGGCCGGGTACCATCGGTGCGTGTGGCTGGCTGCTCCCCTGATGGGCTTGGTAAGGGGTATCCGGAAGTGAAGGCCCGGCCGTCTGCTTTACCGCCTGGTCTCGGCGCTTGCTTTCGCCGTCTTGATAGATTAGCGCAGTAGCCGTAGTATCTGTAGCCTTGCTGACGGCTGGTGGGTGTCACTGCGGGCCCTTAGCTTAGCTTAGCCTAACCTAGCCTAGCCTAGCCTAGCCTAGCTTTGCTGTCTAGGCCGAAAAAGTCGAGCGTCGTTACTAGTACTAACTAGTTGGATAAAGAGCACAAGAATGTCCCGTTACGGTCGGTGTCGGTTAAGCACCGTTCGTACGGCTGTCTTTGCCGGCCGGCCCTCGCACCCAATAATACCAGCAGCGCTCCTGGCCGGTGCGGGTCGCCTGCACGGGCTTGACCGCGGGGTCTGAAGGAAAGTATAAAACCCTTAATATTCTCTATTAATACCCGTTATTGAGCACCATTAACCGTTACCCATCACTATTTACCGCGGGATAAAATTAGAAACTACCTCAGTACAGTGACGCGGATTAGTGATCATAGCGTATTTTCAGAAATCTTATTTAACGTTATGTCATTGAAGACAAAGTAAACGTCATTTCAGCTGTCATTTAACATTAGGTCTTACGACAAAGAAAGCATCTTTGTTGGTTTATGGCATTACCCACTGTATTTAAGTTTCAGAGGGAAAACAGCAGTAATTTTAATTTGGCTATTGTTACAGGCAAACTGCTGCTTGAGTATATTAATGTTTTTGCTCCCGCTTTTCTGTTGTATTTTAAATAAGGGGTGAAAAGGTCGCTTTGCATTTTGTAATGGTGTTTTTTCTTTTATTTCCATTTATCTGTAGATAATGGCTCCCACAAAAATGAAATTGCGGATGCGAAAGAAGGATGGAGCAGGCAAAGTGTCTCAGGCTGTGTCGACAGAGGCTTCCCCGGACTCCAAATGCCCCATCTGCCTCGATCGCTTTAACAACATGGCCTACCTCGACCGCTGCCTGCACAAGTTCTGCTTTCGCTGCATCCACGAGTGGTCCAAGAACAAAGCGGAATGTCCTCTATGCAAGCAACCCTTCAACTCCATCTTCCACTCCATCAAGGCTGAGAATGACTTTAAGGAGTTTGTGCTGAGGCCTACAGAAAATGGCTCCTTTGGCAGCCCAGAGGGCCGCAGGTTCAGGTACCGCACCACGCAGACGTGGGATCGCAGGCAGTCCCAGAGGAGGGCGTCGCCCCCCCCAGAGAACGTGGGAGTTCTTGAAGGGTTGGCGGCGAGCGTGCCCTTGCAGCAGGACACTGCGTTTCAGCGCGTGATGTCCGTGATGGCTGCACGCCGACGAGCCCAGAGCGAGGGCAGGACAGCGCGTCACCTCCGCGAGCAGGAGATGGTGTCATTCCGGCGTGCACTGTATCGCACGGGGGTGCGGGTCCGTAGCGTGCGTGACGGCGGCCGCTACAGGGACATCTCAGCCACCTTCTTCCAGAGGAACCCGGCGTGCCTGCACCGGCTGCTGCCTTGGCTGCGGCGGGAGCTGATTGTGCTCTACGGCAGTCACGGCTCGCTGGTCAACATTGTGCAGCATATCATAATGTCTCGCATCACCCGCTACAACATGGAGGACCAGGCTATCCAGGATGAACTGCGGCCCTTCCTGTTGACTCGTACCGATCATTTCTTGCATGAGTTTATCAGTTTTGCCAGGTCCCCATTTAATATGGAGGCCTACGACCAACACGCTGTTTATGACTGTCCTGCACCGTCCTATGAAGAGGGCAGCAGCTCCGACTCCTCTGTCATCGCCATCTCCGAAGACGAGGTCAATTTTGTGGATCTCAGCCAGCAGCCCAGGCCTGCAGAGGGCAGCGCTTTAAGCCAGACCCCGTGGGATGACGAGACCCCGGGGCCATCGTATTCAACCACAGAGCAGACAGAGGCGCCCCTGGCATCCACCAGCGAGTCGGAGTCTGCGAGCAGCAGGGAGAGGCCCACGGAGGCCAGAAACACTCAGCAGCAAAATACACAGGTGAAGAATGATCCGACTGTAAACAACAACGGGGCGGTCTCTTCAGGGGAAGATGATTGTGTCATCGTGGGCTATGTGAAGCCCATGGCGGAGAGGACGCCAGAGCTGGTGCAGCTGTCCTCCGATTCCGAAGAGTCTGTCCAGCCTGAGAGCACAGATGTCCCTCAAGAGTCCCAGAGCATTCGCTTCCCCAGCCTCAGTCCTCCATCTTCGATATGCTCCTCTGTGTCCAAACACAAGTCCCCACAAAGACGGGAGCTGTCGGCTGGGAGCTCTGGGCCGGACCGGCCAAATTGGACCCCCTCAGACCCCGAGCATAGGTGCTCATCTTCTAAAGAGGATTATTCTGAAATAGGGACAGATGGTGCCTACAGTAGGGACAAATATCAGGTGATTGAGACAGATACTCCTAGCAGGGATGATAAGAGGCGCCAGTCGGTCAGTCGATCTGGGGAATGCTCGCGATCTAGAAGTAAGGAGAGGTCACGTCGGAGCCATAGCAGGCGCTCGAGAAGCACAGAGCAGAGCTGGTCAGTGAGAAGCCCGACAGTCTCTGTGAACAGTGACAGCACACTCTCACGAGACAGAAGGTGCTCAAGGTCCCACAGCAGGGAGAGGCTGCTGTACAAAGATGGCTCGCGAACACGGAGACGGGACAGACACCACAGTCGGTCCAGACGTAGTCGTGACAGGTCATACTCCTACAGCTGGGAGTTTTACAGGCACTACAGCCGGGAGCGGGAGAGGACTGACGCAGGCTATGGGCAGGACAGGTCCTGGTCCTCCAGTCTGTACTCAAACCCCAGTTATGGTGCACATTCACAAAGACACGGGAGTCCCAGGGAATCCCACCACAGAGAAAGGCGGCGTTCCAGGAGCCAGTCCAGCACAAGCTCGCGTGGCTCTCACTCACTGTACCGGAGCTGCCGGGATGACAAGCCGGGGGGGAAAAGGAAATACAAGACCAGGCACCTGGAAGACGCCTCCAAGGAGCGCTCCTCCAGACATGCGTCGTCGTCCTCGAGCGTCAGGGAGAAACGGGGGAGCGGCGAACGGCACCACAAGAAATCCCACAAGAGGAAGAGTCGCAGCCCAAGCGTGGAGATAATTTTTGAAGGCCGAGCCACGGGAGAGAGCAGGAGGCACCACAAGAAGAAGAAGAAGCACAAGAGGAAGAGCCGGCGGCACCGGAGTGTCGAGAGGCCACTGCTGCGTTCGCCCACGGTGATCACCATCGACAGCGACAGCGACCATGCTGACACCAGCCCGCTCCCCCCTACCAGTATGGAAAGCCACCCCCCCGGCAGTACAGCTCTCCCCGGCGACACAAGCCTGTTGGAGTCCATTCTGCAGGACTTGGAGCAGCATGTCTTGTCGATCGACACGAACAGCAGCATGGACATTCGGAACTCTGAAGTCACCTTTGAAGGCAATAAAGATGAAACGTTGCAGACAAAGAGGGATGAGAGGCCTCTTCCTTCTGGGGGCGACACTGGTACTGGCCTGTCCTCGATCACAGAACAGGGCAGGTCCTTAAACGCCACGGACTCTAACGTAGCCAGCTGCTGCCTCTGAGACTTGGTCAGGTCTGTCCTTTAAACATGCCTGTTCATCTCTGAGTTCTATTGTTCTGTGGGACATCGGTGGATAAACCTGGATTGTAAAAACACCCTGATACTGTACAGCAGCTTGTGGCACATGCAGGAGCCTCTTTTAAAAAAAAAAGACGCTGAGCTTTGTATACTTGTCTCCAGTGCCGTTTTATTTATGTGACAGTGTATTCTCTGTCTTTTAATATTTAAGAGGACTTACTGATTTAACCTACCATTCCACACACATTTATAGTATGTTCATGTGCTGTACTACTCAGGGAAAAGGGAAGGCAGATACCACACACCCACAAGTCAACTTGCTGAACTGCAGAACAGTTTGTCAACAATAATGGATCTGGTCAGACATCTTGATGGTGAATTTTCCTCATCTAGGGAGTATTTGAGCATTTTGTGTTGCTAACTACAATATTAAAAATCCTGATGATGAGAGCCTTGAAATAGACCTTATTAGATTTTTGTTGTGAATCTCAATAAATGATTCAAAATAACACTTGCCTGATTTCCCCAACATTCCCATCATTTTTCCTGTTTTAAAAATGGTATTATTGATTTTTGAAAATTATGTATTTTTTTTTTTGTATTTTGGATATTTCCCTTTTTGGGTGTAAAAACAGGATGCACTGGTCAGCCATACACTTGAATTTCATCTATGCCTATTTGAAAACAAGGTATCCCAAAGCTTTTCATTATGCAGTAAAATACTGGTCTCAAAGACTGTTTGTGTGTTCTGTTTTTTTTTTTTTTTTTAAAGTCTAGTCAGCACCTCAAAAAAGTTCCATTATCTACAAGTGGAAAACACTGATACCTTATAGCTTTTCTTGGTTCTCATGTAATAAGCCTCCATGATAATTTTATACGTTACTGCAGTTATCAAACCCTTTAGCGTACAGGTGTAATGTTTGACTTCAGTATAATCATTAGTTGCACCTTTGTTCAACTCTTCTACCTGTGAGTGTTAAGTCTGCTTGCAGGATGTTCATTTGAGGATCAGGAGCTGCATTCAGTCTTGCTACAGTCACTCTGTTATGTTAGTGCATTTTCATCGTCATCCAAATGATTTCTCAGTGCTCATGCACTGCTGTCTGTGGCTTCAAGGATCAAGGTGGACCTGCTTCCTTATTTAATCGCCCCCCAGCACACCTGGCGTTCTTGATTGCTTAATTTTAATTTAAATATTGGGATAATACAGTTTTCCAGCACCACCCTTCCCCCCCCAGTATTTGCCGAAATAAGTATACTGACTTCAGAGAGTCATCCTGCAGCCCAGTGCTGCTGCCCAGTGCTTGGCTGTTATGGTAATACTGACGGGGGTGAGCGGTCAGGCAAAATCTCCTGACTGGGGCTAGTGGTGCTAAAATGACTAGTAAGATTACAGCAGTAAAACTTGCCTGCTAATTTTACCACCACTGAATAGTGGAAGAGCAGATTTCCGGGACATTGCCCATCATTTGCGGGCTTCAGGAAGCTGCTGTTAATTTGCAGGAGACTTCCCGAAAGGTGGGGTGTCTGATTTGTTACTGAAATGTAGTTTAGTCTTAACATTTGTTACGAGCCACAGTCTAGGGTCGGGGTGTACCAGAATGGAAGGGGATGGGTCTAAGGGGAACACACGTGGACAATGGGGTATATTTTTTATATATTTCTGATTTTATTTAGAGGTGACAGACACAAACCTGGTGCAAAAGGACTTCTGGAGTGATTATGGCCAAAATAATAAACAAAACCCAACTACTGAACGAAACCCAAATTTAACTAAACTAGAAAAAACAAAGAACAGAGTAACAAGTCCTACATCTTACTCCCTAACAAAAATACAATATACACAGAGTCTTTCAAACAAAAAAACGGCAATCACTCTCTACGCACCAAACATACACACAGCACATACACAGAGCAAAGTGTCAGAGTCCGAGGGGCGCGCAAAGTCGTAAACTAAAAACCGGGCGAAAGATCGAAAACCAGAAAGCAGACAAAACCAGGGCAGAGGTACAGAAGAGGGCAAAGTGAATAATCATAAACCAATAAACCAAAACCGTCATACACAATAATCCAAATCAAAGAAAACAAGAAACCGAGCAGAGCTATCAGTTTCTTGCTGTCCGGCTTTTCACCTCAGGAACAGGAAATGATGCGCAGCGCATCGGAGGAGCTGTGGGCGGGGTCTGGTTGGGGAGGCGGAGATCAGATGCAGTCGGCGAATGACGACGAGGGAGGGAGGTCCGGAGAACCTGTAGGCTTCCCTTGGAAACTTACGGCACATAACACATTGTACCTTAGCTATTCATGTTTGTTAAAAAAGCAAACCTAACAGCTCGACACGGTCTGCAAACGACTCCAAACGCTAACATATGATTTGGTTAAAATAATTTCTAATCGTGAAAATGTTGCATCTCTAAAATTAAATTGCATATGCGAAGTCAATGCACATGTAGGTAATAAACTACACCAGTAGATGGTGTATTTGAATCACGACCAAGGTGCGGTTTCTCCTTCAGTAGCCTATCTGAGTCTCTTGTTCACTGCATGACTCGCTCACGAACTCGTTTAGTCCTTCGGGTTTCTTGTTCAGGGGTGCATTTCCCAACATCTGCTGCTAGCAACTTACATGATTGGACTCATTCAGCTGCATGGAATCAATACATTATAAATGTATAAATACACTAAGTAATTTAAATGACATGCGCTGAAACATTGCTAAATTTGGCTTAATTAAAGAGTCGGCTCATCTATGAACTGAGCCAAATGATCTGGTTCACTAAAAAGATCCAGAATGTCCATCACTAAACGAGAAACACTCGGTCGTTAGTTCACTACAGGTGTATACTATCAGTTCCAGGTTTCGTTCCCAGCTAATATGCTCGTTTACAGGACGCCCTTATATACCTCACTAGGTATAGTCGAGGAGGGGAGCAGCATTCCCGTTTTACGCCCTCTGATTGAATGACGTTCCAGGAAGGGTTTTTCACTGCTCTGTCCTGCCTGGGACAGACTCCGGGCTCTCCTCACTCTGTTCAGGATTTTAGTGACTGGAAGGATGGAGCGTTAGGTGTCACATGACTCTAGTTTCACTTTCGATTCTCCTCAGTGGAAAACGTCCCTGTGAAACGAAACTAGGAAACTAGTGCATTTTAAATTGCCACTGCGCTCTGTAGCTCGTTAATATAGTTTACTGACTTCAGGCAAACCAGTACAGTGGCTATAAGCTAAAATGTACGAAAACGAAAAAGAAAACCTGAAGAACTTTAGAAATTACATTGTTCAAATATTACGTCCTTCCAACATCAAGGGATTCATGACGACGTATTTGGAGACAGGTTTGTTAACTTATTATTGCTTTCACTAAGGAAAATCCATTCTGTAACAGAACATATATGCATATACAAAACATTGTATTTCATATATACTAATGGTCATAATTAATACTACTGAGTAAATAGAACTGTTAAAGACATTTGTTGAAGAGTGGAGGGTGCATTGGCTTTTCTGTGGGCTTGCTGTTTTAAATTGGCCCTTTCATCAGCTAACCTATGTACTTCCGTGATTATGCTGCATACACTCACATGCTCAGGGGAATATATATTGTGAGCTATGTGTCTTCACATTTTACACCTTGTGATCTGCAGCTGTAGTGGAGAGAATTTTGTCAGAGGAAAACAGGTCTGTGACCACAGCTGCAGATTTGCTCCTGGGGAAGATGTGCGACCTTGAAGAGATGGGCTGGTTCCAGGGCTTTCTGGATGCTCTGCTAGAAGGAGGTATGCAAGAACATCTGAAAGAGGAAGAGAGACACACCACATGTAGCATAATAAACACAATATCTCACGTGTTATAAGAAGATCTACCATGTATATGTATTATTAGAATGTGAGTAGAAAGACTGTGTTTTGGATTACACTACTAGTAGAAATAAAAAAATATTCTCCCGGACAGCAGACAACACAATACATATGTAGTTTCTTTTGTCATTTGTACGAAGGTTTCCTGAATAGGGCATGGGACATGATCTTAACATAGAGGTTTGGAGATTAGTAGTGACAGATTAGCAAACAACAGCTACATTGGCTATTGGTTGATTCATTTTAAATTTGACATGTTTCATTTGACTTCTGCTCCATGTGTAGAATCATCTTCTTTTGTCTGTGTGGTTTTGAGTCTTTGAAAACAGTTGGGATGTCAGTTGATTATTGAATAATTCAGATGTTTCCTGGGATTCACGTAATGACAGAATCACTGGAATAAAAGTAGCTGAAAATGCCAAGGGCCCAGCCTTTCCCCAGGGTCATGAAACAGGGACAGTAATGACATTATGCTTGTTTTTAGAGTATAATGGCCTTTATAATGCCATCAAAGTGTGGGACTTTGAAGAAATTGAACAAATGAGTACATACAAGAAACTTCTTGAACGGATTGAAGCCTCCTTCATTAAACAAATAAAACCTTGTGAAATCATCACACGCATGACAGACTGCTTTGTGTCCCGGGAAGTCGAGGAAATCAGAGCCGTGAGTAGATACAACTATTGTAATACTGTACAGTAAAATGTTGGAATTTTAATGAATTAAAAAAAAACACTTAGACTAAAGTCTGTGTGGGCAGTGGTGGTTTGATGGTTAGGGAAGCACATTTGTAATTTAAAGATTTCTGGTTCAAATCCCCAACTAGCATGGCACCTCTGAGGTACCCTGAGCAAGGTACCAAGCACTGCTCCCCGGGTGCTGAATTAGCTGCCCCCTACTATGTCATATTGTCACATATGGGTTAAATGCAGAGGACACATTTAGCTGTGGTGTGTCATCTCTAAATGAAATGGTAGATGCATGTATTTATAGTTGCTGATATTCCTGTTTTCCTGAGACTGTTGAACAAAAAGGCCACATTGCAGCCGCTGAGAAGCTGGTGGAGTGTCTCAAAAGGTCGGACAGATCCAACTGGTTCAAGCTGCTGCAGCTGGCTTTGGAGCACTGTGGCAACACGGAGCTTCTTCAGCTACTGGATCTACAGACAGGTGGATTGTGTGCAACATGCATACAGCTACTGTCTGCTGTACTTATGCCCTCCACACACGCTGACAGTTTAGTTCCTCCTAGAATCATGTAAAAAATAACTTCTCCCTTTAGAAATTACAAACTATATCAGCAGAATTTACTGTTATAATTGGAACGACCAGCACTCTGCGTACTGTTCTTATGCAGAATGGTTGGATGGCAGAGGTGTCAAAGGGGTAAATTATCAACAAAACTTGGTAAAGCTTGATTTATGAAGCCGCTATTCTTCATTTTTTGGTCATATTCATTTCCCGGTTTTTTACTTGTTTCCCAGAATCTGCAGAAGAAAAAATGGAAATAGTTGTGGGAACCACAACAGTCGTGTTTCAGTACACAGAACAGGCTGAGTGTGGGTCATCCCTGAACAGTGCCAACTGGAACCAAGCACAAGGTATTCCCTGTTTGACACATGAATCCCTGAATCCAAGCATACAAGCTGATGCCTGCACTCCTCATGCACTTACTCCTTGTTGCCAGCAGAGGGCAGTGCTGGGCTTGCAGGTGGTATGACACTGAGGAGGTACAGACTGAGGGAGTATCAGAAGGAACTGGCGGCGCCGGCCTTGCAGGGGGAGAACACGCTGATCTGCGGCCCTACAGGTCCCCCCATACTGCTAACGATGGCCAGTAGTACCTCAGCTGGCTTTTCATTACTGCCAAATATCATGCTTTTTAAAAGAGAAAATTCGTGTGTAAGTGTTAATGACCCCTATAGATAATACACTACATGCACTGAGCAATTTGGTTTCCCTCTCTGTCACTTCAGGCTGCGGAAAGACCCTTGTTGCTCTTGCCATCTGTGAACATCACCTAAGATCTAAATCAGAGGCCAAGATTGTCTTCTTGGCCACCAAGGTGGTTGTTTATGAGCAGCAGCTCAGACTGTTCTTCGAGTACTTTAACAGCACGAATGCAAGCATCAGGTGAGTCTCTCACATGCTCTTTTGATGTATGCCATGTAAGGAGCAGTTGGTTTTTCATCTGCACACCACTCCGTTTATAGAGTCAAAGGCGTTTGTGGGGACATGGAGGACCAGGTGTCCCTGGATGTCATCGTTGAGGGGAATGACATCATTGTGTTGACGCCTCAGATCCTTCTGAATGCTCTGAATAAAGGGACTGTGCCCTCGCTTTCCGTCTTCACACTGCTTATTTTCGACGAATGTCACAATGCCACCCGGAAGCACCCCTACAACATGCTGATGGGCAGATACCTGGACTCCAAACTTTGCCAGCAGCACCAGATGCTTCCTCAGGCATGTCAGACTTTTATTGTATGAAAGTACGCTGAAGGCCAGAGGAGAGAACAAATAAACAAAAAAATGTCTATGGCCAAGAAACGGTTTTATTCCTTGCCCTATCATACACACTCATACTACAGCTTCCAATAAATTCAGCTCATTCATTTTACATTTTCTATTGACAGAATTAGAAATTTACAAACAACTAAAAACAACAGTAACCTTTGTTTCAAAATTGTTCATTTAATGTTCCTTTTCCATATTTCTTAATAACTGACCACAGCCAGTTTGCATGTTCTGCCCATGTTGTATGGATTTGCTGGCGGCACTCCAGATTTCTCCTTCAGTCCAAAGACATGCCGATAGGACATGGGTGTAATTTTGGGGGGATGGGTTGTCACATCAATAAATCCCATTTAATTACATTTTCAGATCGTGGGCCTGACAGCTTCAGTTGGAATCGGCACTTTCAGGAACTCGCAGGAAGCTGAAATGAACATCTGCCAGTTATGTGCCAACCTGGATACGAGGATCATCTCAACCGTCAACAAAAACAAAGAAGAACTTCAGTCGTTCGTTCACATTCCTGAGAAAGGTAGAGGCACACTTACAAAAACATGCATCGGATCTCTAGCCTGCACTGACCTGGATAACTGACAGGCCTTTATTTTCATTCTAGATTTTTCTGAAGTCGAACAACTTGCCAATGATGAGTTTGTGTCCATTATCCACAATATCATGATCTACATTGAGAGTCAGGCCAGGCGCTGGTATGACATAGGTAGGGTTTCGGGCAGCCTGGGATCCTGTGTGAAGCTGAGCTTGTAAGAAACAGCACCGTGACATGACTCTCTCACTACAGGGTCCCTGTCCAACCTGCAGACCTCTGAACATGGCACACAGAAGTATGAGCAATGGATCGTGGACATCCAGAAGAAGTGCAAGGTCCTGCAGCTGGAGGACAAGGAAGAGGAGAGCAGGGTGTGCCGGGCGCTCTTCAACTGCATGGGGCACCTGCGGGTGAGAAGCTCTCCCATGACTCACCTCACTCTGACATCCCGCTGGAACATCCCTCTTTGAGGAGACGTCGTTTTGTCTGTCCTGTTTTTCAGAAATACAATGATGCCCTAATCATCAACGAGGACGCCAGGACTAAGGATGCCTTGAGCTACCTGGAGGATTTCATCAAACAAGTCAAAGACGCGGGATTTGATGAGATTGAGCAACAATTAACTGCCCGTTTTGAGGGTACATTTTAAATGTCAGAACAGGAATTACCCTGAAATTGTCAACATGAGTTTGTGTTTTGGTAGAAGAAACACATGGTCATGCATGAGTGTGATAAGCGTAGCTGTCAGTGTCAAGGACAGCATCACTCTGCCACAGGGATCAGGGTGATGATGCTCAGTGGAGCCTGAAAAGCCACGGTCCTTGTCCTGTCTGCCTTGCAGAAGAGCACCACCACTTGGTCATGCTGAGTCAGCGCAGAGACAGGGATAATCCCAAACTGACCAGGCTGAAATTCATCCTGGATGAGCAGTACACACAGGACGAGGAGACCCGCACTTTGCTATTCGTTAGGACCAGGGCCCTGACCGAGGTGGGACTGTGAGAAGGTGGGG
>JABFEA020000017.1:6682182-6692533 GCA_019775915.2 Cyphomyrus plagiostoma | reverse complement strand
TGTGAAGCGGCTCAGCTTTGGCTGCACTCGTTGTCCGGCTTCCCTCATTGACATCCCATGGACAAGGACATGGTGGATATGAGTTGCACGAATTTCATCTGACACTGCTTGTCTCCTTGTCCTTTCCCTTCTTCCTTCTCCTCCTGTTCCTCTTCTTCCTTGTCCTCCTCTTCCTCCTCCTACTTGCCATTGTCCTCGTTCTTTTACTTTGCATCTTTCTGGATCCATTGTTCCAAAACTAAGTGATCTGAACCAAGGTCCTTTTATCTATCTACTGAAGGTTCAGATTGGTGTGTGAACAATTTTGACTCTTAGTGTTTCCACCTGGATAATTGTGTGCTGATTTGAATTAATGGTATTAAATGCCAGTACTTTCCAAATGAGTACATGGCTCAGCCAATGATTTGTGAAGAGTTTTCTGTGTAGAGTTTTTTCAGAAATCTGAATCATGTGTGGTGTGCATTTGGGTATTTGCACGTTTCACATTTTCTTTTCTGACAGGATTTATAAGAATAGAAATCAAACTGACAATACATGTTGATAATTCCCTGATCAGGATGGTCTGTGCGTCTCCTGCTTTGTCACACCTGGCTTCTTCAGCTCCTGGGGTCTTGGTTGTCCCCCCTGATGGCCTGTTTCTGTTCGTGGAGGCAGGGACAGAGGCTGAGGAGGCTGTGGTTACCATACTCTTTGGTGCGGTGCACCATTCAGTCCACTGTGCATCATGATTAAACAGAGAGAGCTTTTGGACAGTTTCAGTTCCCCTGAGCAACACTGCCTATTTTGGGCCTTTTTCAGATCTGTATATTTTATCATTTGATGGGGTTTCCTGACAGAACCTGGTGCAATGCAGGGTTTTCACATGCTTTTTCAAGGTGGGGCTGGTGTTTAATGCAGGAAAAACAAACAAGATGTGAATATTACTTGTGTTGTCCTGGCACCACAGCTGCTCTGTACTTTCCACATAAGCATCTGATGACACTGGTACCTTTTAAAAATCTGGGTCAGAAATATCACAATATGAATGATTTGTGAGCCTTTTAAGATCAGTGTCATTATCTATCACTCAGTCATGCCTCTCCTGTGAGGTTCCGCTGGAAAAAAAAAACTACATAGTGAAATACAGCAGCAGGGGACACCAGGTGGCTTCCATCTAGGGGAGATCAGGTGACCTCTTTCCAGGGGAGATCAGTTGTCCTCCATCGCACAGAGATCAGGCAGCCTCCATCCAGGGGAGATCAGGCAGCTTCTATCCAGGGGTGATCAGGCGGCCTCAATCCAGGGGAGATCAGTTGCCCTCCATCCAGGGGAGATCGAGTGACCTCCATCCCACAGAGATCAGGCGGCCTCCATCCAGGGGAGATCAGGCAGTTTCCATCCAGGGGAGATCGAGTGATCTCCATCCCACAGAGATCAGGCGGCCTCCATCCAGGGGAGATCAGGCAGTTTCCATCCAGGGGAGATCAGGTGCCCTTCATCCCACAGAGATCAGGTGGCTTCCATCCAGGCACATAGCCATGGCGTGAAATGATCAGTTTTGTAGCCTCCTGGAATTTGTTGCACCAAGGGGAATGCCCTGGTCTTTCACAATCCATCCCACAGGGTAACAGGGTAACTGCCTAGATGTATAAATGACTAAGAGTCAGAAGAGTGAACGTTCACAGGTACTGCTGCTACATCTATAACCCGAGAGGCATCAGCTGCATTTTCTCACATTCTAAAGACACCTCCGCACTTTCAGCTGGTAATACTGCGTAATTAGAGCACAGCACAGGGTTACGGCTGTTTGAGGGGGCACTGAGGTGCACAGGCTGCTGTTCTCCATGCCTCACGACTGCTGCTGAATACTGTACGAATGGAGCATCATTGTCTTTGACGGGGGATATCTCAGTGCCTCTTTGTGCTCGCTGGGGAGTCGACATTTCGAGACTGAGTTGCATTTAATTGAAGATTATTTGCTTAATCACCAGAGCGCAACCACAGTCAAATAGCCTGGGATTTTGAGAGCAGCCCCCCCCCCCCCCCCACAGCTTCCACGTGGGTGGGAGTCACACACGGCCTCTCGTTTGGCATGGGCTTCATTCCAAAGCAGTGCCAGTTAAATAATCTAATAGCTGCTCTCTGTGCCCTGATTAAGGGGCAGCTGCAGGAGCACAGCGCCCTCTGGCTGCTGAGCCGGCCCTGTGTCACAGAGTCACCAGCTGCCGTAAGGATAAGGTCGAATGTGGCACTGCTTTCTTTGGCCAGATGACGTGTTTGTTCTTCCTGACTTGCGTCTGTGAGGCCATTCGTCCTGTAACAAATTTCTGCAGAGATGCGGTCACAGTACTGTCTCATGACCAGTATGATCAGGGATGCCAAACAGCCAATGTTGAGACAAGGCTGACTGCGACGGGGAGAACGGGGACATCCATCATCATCCACTGAGTATAATGCGACTCCCTCAGTTAGACGGAGACGCAGCCAGCAACATTTAAATAGGTGGTAATATTATGAATGAGCTGGAATGTGTTACGATTGATGGATTGATGGTCAATTTATGACAAGTCAGGTGACAATCATGTGGAATGGGAGACAGACTTCATGATGCCTGGGATGGACATGACAGGTGGATTTGGACTGAGCTTGAGAAATTGTATGCCATTACATTTTAATGACAGACCTTACTTACAGATCAAAGAGAAACACTGTTAATTTCTTATGGAAGGCGTAGGATACTTTTACTGCGACGGCAGTCATTTGCGGCCTCATGGGGGGGGTGGGGGGGGTGGTAGAAACACCTTAATGCTGATGACATTTGAAGATTTTACACTGAGGTCTCAGTTTCGGTTGCTATATAGGTTCTGTGGGTCTGGCCTGTTTTTATCTGCCAAGTGTCATTCGCTGATCTTCAGGGTGGTTTCAGATGAAGTCGAAGTTCCTCTTAGATGAGTTCTGGTGTCTTTTTCTTAAAGAATCTGATGGTTGCTGTTCAAAAGGCAGTTTAAACATGCCTGTAAAAGGAGCACTTATTTCTCCCAGTCATCCTGCATATCAGCACAGACATTCACACTTATCTGCAAAAACTCTCCCTGGTTTTTAAAGTTATTTGAGTATTTATATGTATATTATAATGTTTTGGGTATGTGTATATAAGCATTATAGGCTTTAAATACCTAAATAAGACTGAAGATGGTGGATTCTTACTTCCCAGGGACAGATGAATGACACTGCTTTCAGTTGACATTTGCTAAATACTGTAACTGAGCCAAACTGCAGAAGTCAGAAGGTAACAGTCACGTTTTAATATTTTGTGAATGTTTTCATTATTTAGTATGTAGCCATAGCATGTTTGGGTCTACAGATCTAAATATGAAGCTGATCAGAAAAGGTTTGTAATCAGGTCAGACTAGGTCACTGCTCATTTATAGGGAATATATAAGGACAAATCCTTCAGCCTGTTTAGTCTCTTACCCTTAGCTGTGATCTTTACATATTTATTTCCTTAAAAATAAATAATAGTGCAGGGATCGGCATATTTACAACATGGGAGAGGCATTGGCTTGGGATTTATGCTGCGTTCCGTTTATCTCGGCGGTCGGAAGTCAGAGCTGGGAATGACGTCACCCCCGAGGTAACCACGTTCCAGTAGAAGCCGGAAAGGCATTTAACAATATCAGGGACCTGTCTCAAAAAGCAGCTTAAATCTGACAAGCTATCCAGCTAAGGAAGAAATCCTGCTTTCTGAAACAGCCAGGCCCACTGTTAGCAATAGCAGTTGTTAACACACTGTATGGTATTTTGAGCAGACATACACCATGGGAGCATATCCACAGGTAGCAGTTGGACAGTACTGTGTGTATGACTGATTTAATGAGTCACAGATACGATGTAAGTGCTTATAAACAGTATATAAGTACAGCTTTCAATTCTGCTGATGAAGGGCCCAGCCGTCTTTGATTCTGAGGTTGGGGTTGCAGAGGTTCCTCCGGCTTTCTGAGTCAGAATTCGGACTTCAGGGGGCGTTTCAGTTGAAATTTCTGAGTAGGACCTCTCATTCAAATGGAATGCAGTATTACCAAAAGAGGGTACTGGACAGTGTACATTTGCGTGATCTGAACTTGGACAATGAGCATTTTTCCAAACGGAAATCAGACGATCTGCATTTGAATAATTATGGTGACACGCAGCTCTCGTCCACAGGGACCAGATGTGTCAGATCTTTTGTCTCTTGGCTGCATCAACACCTTTCAGGTCAGTGTGAAGTGGATCTGCTGCAATCGCACAATATGGTGGGAAGTTGGAATGGAATGCACGCCTTTCCTCACACCATGCAGTTCAGAGAAGGTCTCTTCGTGAAAATGCTGGTTACCAGGCAACAGACATAACAATGACACAGATGCTGGTACTTTTAAAATGTGGGCTGTCTTTTGTCTGCATGTGCCTTGGAGGTAAATGGCAGTCGCTGCAGCGCAGCTTCGCAGCCTGAACGCTCTTTAATTGTGCTGATATTGACAGTGCAGCTCTGCTCCATTTTGAAAGGTAGGCAGGAACAGCAGCGGCTCTCAGCTGCCCTTCCTGCGCTGGCATACACCCGCGGCTTTATTCACCTCAGGTGTGCGACTCACACATTTGCCACAGCGTTTAGCCTGTGCGAATGAATGTCTGAGATTCATTTGAACAGTTTACTTTCTTCAGCGAAGAAGGATCAATCCATAAGCAGAAAGCTGGGAAAAAAAGGACGTGTGGAACAGTCCCATTAATACAGCCCAGCGGAAATCTACAGCCCGCAGCTGCCTCTGGCCTTGGGAGATGTCTGAGGTTTTCCGTCAGTGTTAAATCGCCCCCTCCCCCCGCCTGGCAATCATTCACCCTTAATCAGGAAGCTGCACTCCTGATCCCTCCCTCTGCCTGCTGCGTTATGGCTCGCTGCTGGATCCCCGCGGTTACCGTCCGCCCCAAGCTGCTCCTGCTCATCAGCCAGCCACGCGCACTCACAGACGCGCAGCGCCTGCTAATATCCCCACGGTTACCGTCTACCGCGAGCTGCTCCTGCTCATCATCCAGCCAAGCACACTCACAGACGCGCAGCATGTGCTAATATCCCCACGGTTACCGTCCATCGCGAGCTGCCCCTGCTCATCAGCCAGCCGCACGCACTCACAGACACTTTGTCATGGGGGGAGGGGGGCTGATACTCATATCATATACAGCACACAGGGGGCTGGAAGTCACTGTTAGGGGGCGTTAACCTCAGACACTTCTGCTAGGTCATTCAAATGACTTTCTGCTGCATTTACAGACACACACACACAAGTTGGTCTTCCTACCTAAACTGGAACCGTCCTTTCATTTGTATGGGAAAACCATAATCCTATTCATGACACCCTTAACCCCTACCCATCCCTAACCTTAACCATAAGTAACCATCCCAAATACAAGACTTTTGGCATCTTTACTTTTTTTGATTGCGTCCACAGATTTTTATAAAACTGAGATTAACCAAATGTGGACCTCAAAAGATGTCCCCAAAAGTAGGGAAACTTCAGGTTTTACTACACTTTAGGGACAATTTGGTCCTCAAATGTGATCTATGTAACCCCCCCAATACACATGCACACACACACAAATACACGTAAATGTCCCTGCAAAGACCCCACATGTCACCCCAGAGATGCCAAATGTCAACACAAAGTCCACAATTGGCACCATAATGACCCCAAACAATACCACAAACACACCTAATGTCGCCAGAAAGACCCCACACAACACCTAAAAGACCACAAACCTTACTACAAAATTCACAAATGTCACCAAAAAACACTCCAAATGTCACCACAAAGTGCCCACGTATCACCACAAAGATTCGAAACATCATTGCAAAGACCCACACATTACCAAAAAAACCACAAATGTCACTACAAAGTCCCTTAACGTGACCACAAAAAGGACGGGCAGGAGCCTGGGAAGCTGTAAGTGATACCTCATGAAAGTAGAATCTCTGAGGAAGCCAACATGCAGACTGTGCGATACAAATGGTGAGGAACATTCATACACGTGAATGCAGACTGCGCCATACACATGGTGAGGAGCATTCACAAACGTGCATGCAGACTGCGCCATACATATGGTGAGGAGCATTCACAAACATGCATGCAGACTGCGCCATACACATGGTGAGGAGCATTCACACACGTGCATGCAGACTGCGCCATACACATGATGAGGAGCATTCACACACATGTGGCATGTGCGTCTGTGACCAGGTTCTCTTTTCCCTTTAGCACAATCATACCCTCCCTGGCTGGTCAGCTAAATAGTCATTAAATACGATCAGAGCACTTCCTGTTTGGCACAATGAAGGGCAAGCTGAGCAGTTAGCTGACTGGGGCTCCACTGCAGTGTACTATTTTCTGGATAAACAAAGGAAGAACTGCCATTTGATTGGGGACGAAAGGAAAACAGATGAACACTGTACACAGTGGTGTGTTCAGGGCTAGGGTTACTGAGCAAACAAAAAGCAATAAAATACATACACATATATCTTTGTTCACACTGTGAACAGATGGGGCAGGTCCATGGGGACCATGGCAGCCACCTGCCCTCCCACTCCTCACTGGTGGAACAGCGGCTGACGAAGAACAAGCTACTCACACCCTGAGGTGAGCTAGTGACACCCCGGGGCAAATTACTCACAACCCGAGGTCTGTTACTGACACCCTGAGGTGAGCTACTGACACCCCAAGGTGAGCCACTAATAGCCAAGGTGAACTACTGACACCCTGAGGCAAGTTACTGTGACCCCAAAGTGGGCTATTGACACCCCAAGGTGAGATAATGACGACTGGAGGTGAGCTACTGACAACATCGGGTGAGACTACTGATGCTCAGAGGTGGTCAGTTGTTGCCGTGAGGTGAGCTACTGACACCCAAGGTGAGCTGCTGGAACTCTGAAGTGAGCTAGTGACACCCCGAGGTGAGCTAGTGACACCCTGAGCTGAGCTGGAGATGACCTGAAGTTAGCTACTGACCCCCAAGAGGAGCTACTGACATGCCGAGGTGAGTTACTGACACCCGGAGGTGAAATATTAACACTGCAAAATGAAATATCGACACCATGAGGTGAGCTACTGACGCAAGGCAAGATACTGACGCCTTGAGGCATACCATTGACGTAGCCTGGGAAAACTTAACAATAGAAGTTATATCCATTATGAAATAATTTGTTAAAGAATTACATAATGATTCAATTAAAGAGTGAGTTGTTCCACTGGAAATGACCTCAGTATGGGCAACTGAAATCCTACTAACATTTTAGCGCTTCATGCCAGTAGGTCATCCCTGAAGCATCAGAGCATTAGTAAGTGACCTTGAAGTGGCAGTGATAGTAAGTAACCCTGAAGTGACTGAGCATTAATAAGAAAACCTGATGTGAAAGAGCATTATTAAGTGACCCTGAAGTGTCAGAAGGTTAGTGACACTGAAGTGACTGAGCATTAGGAAATGACACTGAAGTGACAGGGCGTTAGTAAGTGACCCTCAAGTGACAGTGTTAGTAAGTGACTCTGAGGTAAAAGGCCGTTAGTAAGTAACCCTGAAGTGTCAGAAGGTTAGTGCCCTGAAGTGACTGAGCATTGGTAAGTGACACTGAAGTGACAGAGTGTTAGTAAGTGACTCTGAAGTTATTCTTCACTGCTTCACCTCTTCCTTCTCTTTGTTTCCAGTGATTGGGTATGATGGGCTTTTAGGTACCTGCTCATCATCCCCTTTCCTTACTCTTCATGAATTTGCAGCTGTTGTTGGCACTGAGAGTGTGTTTCTCTGAAAGCAAACAGACTCTGAAGATGCAGCCAGCCTGGTGATGAAGCAACCATTAGTGGCCAGCCCTTGGGGGCAAAGGCTAACTCAGTGACCTGAGTCTCTCTCCAGCCTGTAGGGGGCAGTATGGGTGGCAGCCTTTGGGAGTAAGAGCTAATTATGTGATCCCAGGCTCTGACCAGCCTGTAGAGGGCAGTATGCATGGCAGCCTTACAGAGTATGGGCTGACTCAGTGACCTGGGGCTCTAGCCAGCCTTTAGGGGGCAGTAAGGGTGGCAGCCTTTGGAAGAAAGTGCCGTCTCTGTGACCCAAGACATAACTGGCCTACAAGAGGCAGTATGGCCTTCAGAAACTGCGTATCCACCTGCCTTCCCCCCACTTTGAAATTCAAATCTTAAAATTTGATAGTGCGAAATGGGACTTTTCCCATCTTACTTATTTGACTATTCCTTCGGCATCAACAGAATCGACAAAACCCCGAACTCAGAATTCAAGATGGCTGCACCCTTTTCCAACAGAAGTTAAAGCTGTAGTTTTGCCCTGTTTATTAGCAGTTATGTCTTATTTGTGGCTCATTAAACTAGTCGTACACACAGTACTGTTCAACCACTATCTGTGGACTTGTTGTTATGATGTTTGCAGGAGTAAAATATGACATAGCATGTTGTCATCCACTGAAATTGCTAACAATAGCTAATAATTAACCGGGTTAGAACTGGAGTCCGTTTCATTAAGCAGGAGTTCTTGCTTAAGTGGACAACTTGTCGGATTTAAAGTATTCTGGGCTAAATGTAAGTGAAAGAACATAATGGGTATTTAAACTGGGGTAAATTAAATCTGACAAATGATCCAGGTAAACAAGAAATCTTGCTTTTTGAAATGGGTCCCTGGTAATGCTAAATGGCTTTCCAGCTTACTGTACTGGAACACTGTTATCTCGTAGGTGATGTCATTCCCAGGTCTGAGTCCTGACCTCTGAGGTAAATAGAATGCAGCGTAAAGGCCGAGTCAGTTACCCAAGGCCATGACCAGCCTGTAGGGGGCAGTATGGGTGGTAGCCTTTTGGAGTAAGGGCCAACTGTGCGACCCAAAGCCATAACCAGCCTGTAGGGGGCAGAATGGATGGCAGCCATTTGGAGTAAGGGTCAACTGTGTGACCCAAGGTGCTGACCAGCCTGTAGGAGGCAGTATGGGGTGCAGCATTTGGGAATAAAGACTCACTGAGTGACCTAGGGCTCTAACTGACCTCTAGGGGGCAGCTCAGAGCAGATTTGTCATGGAGCTGTTCATCAAGAAGTGGTCCAGGACAGATGTTATCTCCATTTTTTCAGCTACTGCCATTTTGTGGTACTCATTAATACATAACCACAATGCCTGACCTGTTCAACTAGCTTTTGGTTATTGTCACAAAGAGTTCCTGGCTCCAGGAGTTTGTGGACACTGAGGAGAGGACTCCACAGCTCCACAGGAGACTCCACAGCTCCTCTCTGGTAGGATGCAGGACCCCTGAAGCAATGCTGCATGTTCCATTACCAAGTGAATCGTGACTAAAGTCTAGTATCCATCAAATGTGCCATTTTCAACAGGAAGCCGGAATATCAGTTTGAGAGTTCCATCCTCACCCAGCTCCATTGCTCAGTGCTGGTTTTGCTACAGTGGGATTAGGGGTGAGGTGCATACCTCCCCGACGCCCCCACTGCGTGACATAAGCAGCCGGTACTAATATCATAAACATATCATATGCAAAAGCACTCATTTGCTTGCTGGAAGTAGTGTTCTGTTGACCTGGGTGAGGATTCCGTTTGCCATGTAGGGCTGTGACACATGGGTATCTCGTGTGGGTCAGACATGTATGTAATAACAGGGCTTATCCAAACCCAGCCTGTGGTTACCCTGTCGCGTACCCAGCCTGTGGTTACCCTGTCGCGTACCCAGCCTGTGGTTACCAAATCATTCGCGCACATGGGTTTCCATACCTGTTACTGCATGGACTGATATGAAGGTAGCCTTAAAATTTCAGAAAATCCAAGTTTTGCTTTAAGATAATATTACGTCAGGATTTCGTATCCTTGAAGGGACATTTTTCCCAAAATTGCCCCTACAGGAACATGTAAACATTAACGTACATAACCACATGCCACAGACTGTGTCGAGCAATCGATTTACCTAATCCCCTTATCTCCACGCTGGTTAAATAAGATTGGTGGGGAAACTCACACGCAGGCCAAGGCGTCATCCAGCATCAAGCCGTGAACAAAATAAGGGGCCGGTTTTCACTTGTAATCGAGCAATCATAATAACTAATGTCACATTTTGTGATCAGGGAGGGCTGATGCCTTAAAAGTCTGCATCATAGCCTCTCTAGTTGCAAAACATTTATAAATCCAGAGCGTTTTTTTCCACTGGGCTTCAGAGATGCCCCCGGGACAGGAGTGCAATCGATGCTGTGAGGATTTATAATCCTCCGGCCCTCACAACTTCAGAGATTTATGTGCGCTGCCCGTCGCAAGCGTGTGTAAATCTCACTCCCATCAAAGGGTACTGGCGCTCCCCA
>JABFEA020000017.1:6662902-6675278 GCA_019775915.2 Cyphomyrus plagiostoma | reverse complement strand
CCCAGCCCCACCCCCCCCCACAACAACAAAACCACAACCACCCTCCCCCCCCCCCGCGGGGGGGGGGGGGGGGGGGGGCGGGGGGTCGAGCGGCCCTGACAGGTGACAGCGCCTAACAGACGTGTCACGCCTTTCCAGCCATGTTATTCCGCAGGAGAGCTGGGAGGGACGGCTCAAGCCTGCAAGGCAGAACAATCAGTCGGGGGGGGGGCTCAGGGGGGTGGGTAGCATTAACAGCGGCTCCATTTACACGCCCCTGCCTGATTGCCTCGACCTCTATTCAGAGGAAAACCTTGCTTTTTGCTCTGTTATTCAGCTACACCCGCAAGGACGGACGCAGTTAGGCTTGTGAGACACGCAGAATCCGTACAAGGTTGCTGCCCAATCAGAGGACACATATGTGCATGCGCACATGCATGAACATTACATGTTACTACGCAACCTGTCAGTCTGTATCTGAGCAGAGAAAACAAATTTATGCTGAAGAAACAAAATGGGAATGGGAATCACAGAAAGATCACATCTTTCCTCTGGCCTCTCAGGATGTTACATAATGGCAAACAGGATGTCAGATGCCCTTCAATGTGAAGTCAGATGCTGACATCAGACTCATATAAGCACACACGGGGCCACATCAGGCCCTCTCGTGCAGCTGACATCACACTTACACATTACGCACATGCTTGTGGGGCCAAATCATGCCCATTTCTGCAGCTGACACCCTGCTGGCACCCTAAGCACACACTCGGGGGGCCAAATCGTGCCCACTCCTACAGCTGACGTCACGCTCACACACTAAGCACATCCTGTATGATTCCCTGCCCAGATGCTCCTGTTTTTTCTGAGATTAAATGAGGCCCAAAATGCTGGACCAGCCAGCAGTAAGACTGTACAATTAGGGAATAATATGAGTGAGAGGCACAGGCGTCAACGATACGCAGAGAAGTCCGTTCCTGAGATTCAAAGATTCTGTGTCAATAATTCAATACTCTGGAATATAATAAAGTGCCTGCGTAAGAGGACAACAGGAGAAACTGTATATTTTTAATTTCAAAATGCATACTGAGCTACCACATTGTCACCGCTGACCTGACAACGTGTCATTCGTTTGATCCTGTCCAGTGGCTTTGGCTGCCCTGGCGATACCGGCAGGTCGACCAAGGACAGCGAGTGAAACTGCCAGCCAGGCTGCAGCATGATCCAGCCGTACAGACAGATAAACGGAAAGCTGTTAGCAAAAGGCCTGCTAATTACATAACATGTGTTCATCTGGCCATGAGATAAAGCTGGGATGCAGAGTGCATGAGGCTACGGACTCAGGGTGTCACAAATGCCACGGCAAAGGGGAGGATCCGTGTATCACTGAGAAATATTCTGCAGAATGCTCATTGTATAATTATCCTGGTATTCAAATGTAATTGAGAATTTATACATGAAGTATGCCTATGTATCCATCCATCCATACTCTCTTTGCAGCAGATGGCACATGGAGCCATGACACTGTAGGGAATCAAATGAGCAAAAGGCTTAAGAGATCGAGAGAGATTTAGGCAGCGCCCAAAACTGATATCTGATTTTCTGAATGGTTACTGAAGATAAGTAAATTAAAGCATCGAGCAGTGACTCGCACTGAGGGCTATGATTTGCGCGGGGGCTGATACTCGCATTGGGTGCTGTGACTTACACTGTAACCTGACGTTGAGACCACAGCAGCACCCATGTATGGTTAAATGGCCAATATTCACATTCAAAAATCAATCAAGGGATATTAATCTTCTCTATGTGGTGATTTCCCATGTTAGCAAAACATGCAGATCTATTTCTAAGATTAACAGAGTTCAATAAAATGTAGATACAAGCTGTAAATGTTTCCTACCCCATGACCTTCCTGGCCTTACAGATTTGGTGTAGCATTTGGCACTTAAAGTGTATGTATTTTTGAAGACTGTCAAGAACATTGTCACACACGTCTTAAACTGTGGCTGCAATAGGCTAATGCAATGAGATTGAGAAGCCTTACACACCATCTGTTACACGTTGCATTTGCTGTTACACACTAAGCTGGCTGTTACATATTGTGCTTGCTGTTACACACTGTAGTTGCTGTTACACACTATGCTTGCTGTTACGCGCTGCACTTGCTGTACTGCACTGCACTTGTTGTAATGCACTGTGCTTGTTGTTATACACTATGCGTGCTGTTACACATTATGCTTGCTGTTACATACTGTAGTTGTTGTTACACACTATAATTGCTGGTACGCACTGCACTTGCTGTTACGCACTGCACTTGCTGTACTGCACTGCACTTGCTGTTATGCACTGTGCATGCTGTTATACACTATGCTCGCTGTTACACACTATGCTTGCTTTTACGCACTGCACTTGCTGTCACGCACTGCACTTGCTGTAATGCACTGCACTTGCTGTTATGCACTGTACATGCTGTTACACACTATGCTTGCTTTTACGCACTGCACTTGCTGTCACGCACTGCAGTTGCTGTTACGCATTGCACTTGCTGTTACGCACTGCACTTGCTGTCACGCACTGCACTTGCTGTTACGCACTGCACTTGCTGTCACGTACTGCCCTTGCTGTTACGCACTGCACTTGCTGTTACGCACTGCACTTGCTGTTATGCACTGTGCATGCTGTTATACACTATGCTTGCTGTTACACACTGCACTTGCTGTTACACATTGCATGAGCAGCACAGGCCTAAGACAGCAGTTAGTAACTGTCCAGGATCTCCCATTCTGCAATGCTGTGTAATTCACTCCCATGAACAGAAGCAGGCTGTCCTGCCCGCCTCTCCATTCCTTCAGGTCTGCTACTAACTGACAAGCCGCAATCTCAATTAGCCGTTCGCTCATCTGCTGTGGCATCCTGTAAAACAGGAGGGGGTGTGTACACACACACAGGCAGGAAGGGGAGCTGTGATTCACAGGCAGAGCGCAGACGCGTGATGCTACCAGGGGATCTGTCACGGAAATGTTCGCTTCCCCGACCGAAATCTAAAAATTCTCTGAAGCGGGGAAGGCATCGCCAAGCGTCACCCTGGATGATGAGGGAGTCTCTGAGAGGGAGGCAAATGAGGCAACACACTGCAAGGCCTCCGAAATCAAAATGCAAAGCAGGGCTCACTCAATCCAAAGGGTTCCCTGTCATGTGGTTAGGGCTTGCTGGATCCAGTGGATTCCCCGTCATGTGGATGTAAGCTCAGGGGATCCAGTGGGTTCCCTATCACATGGTTCTGGGCTTGTGAGGTCCATTGGGTTCCTGTCATCATGAGATCTGCTGGGTTGTCTGTCACGTGTTTCTGGGCTTGCCAGATTCAACAGGTTGCCTGTCACGTTGGTCTGGGTTTGCAGGATCCAGCAGGTTCTGTGTTATGTGGTTGTGATTGCATGATGAACCTACATTATACATTATTACATTAAATTAAAGTAAAATTTCAACTGCATATATATATATATATATATATATACGCAAAGGAAAACAGTGCTGATCTGTCTCCGCCAGTAACAGGCAGATAAACGTGGTGCATATGTGCGTGTTATAAAAAAATGAAAGATTTAAAGTTCCGTAGTGAACCATGAATCCATGCAAATGGTGCTCACAGCAGGCGTGGACATGCCACTGTACTGCAGTGCACAGTGCGTAAGACTGGGGCCTCCTGGTCCAGCAGATTCACTGCTATTTAACATACTACATAATTGTCAGAAATTAATTGTCAGGCTGAAAGCCATACAAGCTCACTTTTCATAGTTCTATTACATTATCTGCAAAATGCATGATAAGAAAGAACACATCAGAAAGAAATGACAAAAACTGGAAATATGAATATTTGTTCTGGAATATTTACAGTGAATTCATCCCATTCAGGACCAACACTGTGCTGGATAAGCAGCCGCGAATATTTGTATCTACTAGGCCCAGCATGGGTAATTCTAATATAATAAACTTAATTTATATGGCACAGCTGTTAATTACTTACTAATCCCCTGATACATATGTGAGTAATTCACCATACAGATAATTACAGCTAGTCATTGGATAAATTCTGCAATATGCCAAAATGTGTAATGTAAGCAGTGATGTTTTAAACTCACAATATTCTCCAATCATAAGAAAGTGAGCAGGTTTGGTTTTGGTAGGAATACAAAGGTAAAATGTGCCTGAACTGGCACTGCAGGCCCGAGGGCAGCCATTTACTTCATACACCTGGCTTCAGGCTCTCCATCAAAAATGTAAAAGCATTTCTGCCGGAGAAGCATCAGATGTTTGACACAAGAATACAGTGAGTGGCAGGCAGCCACATTCAGCGCACAGCAAAACACAGGCCGGGATCACTGACAGCCGCAAAGTACTCTGGTGAAAGACCGCAGTCTGTCTCACGTGGGAAAGATTAAGGAGCGATTGCCTCACGACGTTCATATGACCTGAATCTTACTAAAATCCCCAAATAAACGTGAATCAGCTGAAGCCAGAACCCTAACCCCCCACGGCACACATCACTTCACTGAATCTTCCAGTGCAAACACACACAGACATACAGTGACTATCCAACACATCAGCGTGTAGGAAGGCCTGCAAGAGTGCCAAGGAGCTTCTGGAGGGAAGAGACATGCAGAAGCAGATACAGAACCATCACCAGAAATGGTGCCCCTTACAAAAAAATCAGCTGGTGTTCCTGTGATATAGCACATAAATACCATATCCTAGCATGATGTCATCGGAATTCTACAGCATGTCTTGTGGTACACACTTGTGGTGATACGACAATTGTGTGGTTTGGAAAATATCATGTGTGGTACTCTTGTGGTAGGCTTGCTCACCCTGCTGGCTCAGACTTTCACAGGGGTGGAGATGGTCTCCCACTCCTTAGCAGGAGGCAAAAGGAATGCAGAAGGTGAAGGTCTCCATCCATGATTTAAGATGGATCCAGTGATGATGAGACTGCTCTTCTGTAAGTTTGTGGTACTAGTTTATTAGAAGTGCTATTTTAATCGTGTCTTTGACACGGGCTGTCATTAAACCTAATCTACAATAATTATTTACTTTGCATATTTCCACAAGCAGATAGGCAGCTATATCCCAGTGTGGAGGGGTAAGCCATATGGGAAAGGATGCAAGACATTCAATTAAACATCAAATTATATATAATATTTGTGACCCCATTTTACATTATTGGTCATTTTGCCGTGTGTTAAGATACCATAAGAGAAGCAAGAAAGAACGCAGCATTACCATAGGAATATACCACAGGAATACATTAAAACACTAGCCACCGGTTTATCACAGGAATACTCCAAATCTACCACTGGAGTACTACAGAAGTTCCCTGTAGTATACTACAGGAACAGCAAGTAATACCATATAAATACCATGAAGCTACCGCAGGAATAATACAGAACATGCATGTAATATATTACAGAAAAAGCAAGTAATGCCACAGAAGTACCAAAAGGTCATCACAGGAATACTAGAAAAATACCACAAACCTATTGTGGTAAAATGTTCCAAAATACCCCACAAACCCCAGAGTATCACAGGAACATACTTCAGGAATACCACAGGAATATCGGCAGTACCACAGGCAGAAACGCCACACAAATAATGCATACTTTGTGTAGTATTCTACCACAGGACCTGTGTGGTAATTACTGTAGGACATTTTTGTAAGGGACTGTGTCAACCACAAATGTGTTCCTACTGTGGTCATTTAACTGTGACCTGTCCCTCCCTTTGTTCACAGTTCACTCACAGGTCGCCATCTGTGACCAAATTGGACGCTATACGTGGGAGAGGTTTGCTGTTGCACCACCGAGCAAGAAACCCAGACTGAAAGTCATTAACATGTTCAGCAAGCCACAGGCGGGGTGGGGGCTGAACCACCCATAATAGGAGCGAGATCCCCGGCTCTCACGGTGCGCCAGGAGGGGAACTGGAGATGAAGAGCAAAGCGGAGAGTCGGCACTTCATAGACGCCCAGGTCCAGGGAATAAAGCGATCAGTGTAAATTGCAGCTGACACAGTGAACCGGAAAAGATGTCGCCCGCTTGGGCGAGTAGCCTGAGGTGCCACACGGGGGCCCCGGTGTAATTAAGAGGTTTGTGTGGTGAAATGACAGAACCCTGTTGTCTCAACGGGAACGTGGAGTTGCAATTTAGGTGGAGAACCGTTAGGAGATTTTTATTCCGTGCCTGTGTTTATTTACGGCTGTTTTCCCATTTTCCTTCTAGGCCCAATCGGATGGGCCTGTTGTTTTTACGACGGCGGGCTCCACTGAGCCGCATGGCTGTCGCTCTAGGCCCCACAGACGCCCTTCCAGAGAAGCTGTCCATTAGCCGGGCAGAAACCGCCACCTATTCTGAGAGCATCTAAACAAACACGATAGAGAGCGTGGCGCTCCGACAGCTGCCGGCAGCCCCTCATTAAGTACGCCGTCTGACAGGACGGGGCGCAATGTCCGCAGTGACGCCAGCGATCCACACGCCCCTTAAAGTGTCACCCGGCAATCAGCCCCGCCGGCGTCACAGCTGATTATCGTGTGTATGTGACCCGGTTTGCAGGGGAAGCAGCCCCGTTTCACACTGCAGGTGCAAGACTGTCGCGAGGTTACAGGAAATACACCGAACACTGGGAGAGAGAGGGAGGGCGAGGGAGTGACGGCACCTTCTGCTGAAGGTCCTGAGCTCTGGCAGCAGAAAGGCATTGGGAACCGAACTTAGAGCTACCTGGCTTAGCATGAGAGGTCTGGCAGGCAGCCCAATTATCAGTAATGGAATTAACATTAGCAGCTTAGTGCAAAGCCCAGTAGGACTCAACAATTAATTTTGTTACATGTTTAGCCCCTTTAAACAGCAGGAAAGTAAAAAATAAACCGATATCTTTTAAAATTGCTTCAAATGATTTACGTGTAAAAGCTGAAAGCTGTTGTTCTTTTTCTGGACTAACATAGTTTTCACGCTGTTTTTATCAGTCCTGCATCATAGTCTTTGGAAAGTGTGCACTAGTGATGCTGCACTCTGCATCTGACCTCACCTGACACAACCCACTACTGGGACAAAACGTGCTGAGAAGGTCTGTGGAAAGACTTCCTCCTCAGCCACCCCAAGGAACCTCGAATAAAACTGCATGTTCACCTGAAGAGCTGCCAAACATGTGTTGGGGCAGGTGTCTCCCTTTGCAGATTTAATCAGGAGGGATACCGGCAGATAGCGGCGAAACACACGGCCGAGCAATTACTGGCGTGAGCGCAAATGAGCCTCAAGGATCTTCACTCTCATCCTCTCATTAAGCTGAAGAATGTCTAAGAGCCGGATCAGTGTCCATCAGCTGCCGCTAAGGGTTCTGAAGCTCCGAGGTGCGTTCAGCATGATCTCAGACTGCCAGCCTGTCTCTCACTGACTAAACACTGCCAGTAAAATCCAGTCACACCCCGTGACGAGACATCTCCCAGTACATTTCCTGCAGTGTGTCCAGTATGCAAACCTGACAGTGAGGGGGTTACACGATTCACCGGAACATTTCCTGCAGTATGTCTGGTGTGCAACCCGATAGTGAGAGCGTTACACTATTCACCAGGACATTTCCCACAGCGTGCCCAGTGTACAAAACCAACAGTGAGAGCATTACATGATTCACCAGGACATTTTTTCGCAGCATGTCTGGCATGCAAGCCAGACAGGGGCAGTGTTACACGATTCACTGGGACACTTCCCGCAGCGTGTCCGGTGTGCAAACCTGATAGTGAGAGCGTTACACAAATCACCAGGACATTTTCGTTGGTTAGTTACTTATGGACTAAGAGCAGTTTGCCTGACAGGATCCAGGAGCAGAATGAAAGCATACAACTGACCTGCTTTTAAGATGAAACCAATGTCATTAAAATGGTTCTGTGCAGCCCCACTGTCTCTCATTGGTTTGTATTTATTCAACATACACAAAGCAAACAAGGAGCCTAATAAAGAGATATGTGCACACAGCTGTGGGCAGGGGATGGGAGATACGTGTCTTTCACAGTGCTCCAAAGAGTCCAGTGATCTTGTTTTTCTTCTTGATGACTACTACCTATTCTTGGGTTCCAAAAAAATAATTAACTAGCGTCTACGTTCCCTGACTATGTCAGCCCCTGTTCCACTTGTCGCCTTCCACAAAATCCTGTCCTACCTGCCCAGTCCTGTTCCCCACCCCTCTCCAGCCCAATAATAAAGTATGATTCTAAGGTCTATAAGAAGCTGACAACCCACCAGCATCCATAAGCAGACGTAGTAATGGCCAGGCAGGAGGGGGCAGCGGATGCTCAAAGGCAAGGTAAATGGTCTTCTAAACAAATTATTATGACGGCAGAATCCACTAAACTTTTATTTTACTAACAAAATGCTGAGAAAAAAACACATGAAATGGTGAATACGAAACAGAGTAAACTAGGGATTAAACAAGGTTTAGGACATGACATCAAACAGGAACCTCCTCGTTATTTTCAGAAAGACGCTCATTACTAGCCCACAGCGTCACTGGACGGTCTGCGCGAGCAACCTTTTCATCATGCCAGTGGCGATCGATGGCACGGTAACAAACCACTGAGCTGGATGTCACTATCTCTATTTTTGCAACAAGAGGCACAATGTAATTATATAATTGCTAATTGCGTAATTACATCTTGTTTGTATTTTTAAAAGAGCTTCCCACTGGTAATGATGACTTTCATAGGTGGTGTCCACAGCCTCGCTCGTCATTAAGGAGGCTGTGCTGCTGTGACACTGAAAATCATTCCTGCTCCAGACTGTGAGATACAGCTTCAGATCCTGAAAAAATGACTGAATCGTCATGAGGGTGTTACATAGCATGAGAAGCTATCCCTTCCTCTATTGCAGAAGACATGCTGAAAAAATTAGAAAGGAAAAGTATATATATTTATAGGTATTCGAGAGCAGGCAGCTCTGAGGGTGGGCTGTATCAAGACCAGAAAGTACCAAGTACCAAACCTGGGAAGTACTGAGTCCGGGCAGTCTGAGAGCAGGCAGTCTGCAGCCGAGACAGTACTGAGTCTTAGCAGTACTGAGAACAGGCAGCTCTGAGGGTGGGCAGTATTGAGACTTGAAAGTATCAAACCTGGGCAGTGCCAAGAGCAGGCAGCTCTAAGAGTGGGCAGTATCAAGACTAGAAAGTACCAAACCTGGGAAGTAATGAGTCCAGGCAGTACAGAGAGCAGACAGCACTGAGAGTGGGCAGTATCAAGGCCAGCAAGTACTGAGTCTGAGCAGTACATAGAGCAGACAGCACTGAGAGTGGGCAGTATCAAGGCCAGCAAGTACTGAGTCTGAGCAGTACATAGAGCAGACAGCACTGAGAGTGGGCAGTATCAAGGCCAGCAAGTACCGAGCCTGTGCAGCACCAAGAGCAGGCAGTGTCGGGAACAGAAAGTACTGGGTCCGGGCAGTACCGAGAGCAGTTAGCAATGAGACCAGAAAGCACTGGGAAAAGGAAATTACCAAGAACAGGCCTCTGATGAAGAGTAGGCAGAACTGAGACCAAAAGAGCAGAGAGTGCCGGAAGCAGGAAGTACTGAGACCAGGAAGTACGAAGACCAGGAAGTACCGACACCAGACATTAACAAGTGTAAGGATCACTGAGTCCAGGTAGTACTGAATCCAGGTAGTACTGAGACATGCAATATCAATACCCAAAGCACCAAGACCAGGAAGTACTGAAAGCAAACAGTAATAAGACCAGGAAGCAATGGTATCACAAAGTATTGAGAGTAGGCAGCACCATGAGCAAGCAGTACTGAGACTGGGCAGCACTGATGCTGGGGAGTACTGAGATTAAGATGTATCTAGACCTAGCGCTGACCTGGACTCAGCAGTACACAGACAGAAATAAGATAATACTGAAACAAAGAACTAATAATGGGCAAGTCCAAGACTGGGCTGTACCAAGGCCAAATGGTAGTAGGGGAAGCAAATGACACAGTACCAAGATCAAGCAGGGATGGGACCAGGAAGCACCAGGACGAAGCAGCATTGAGACCCGGAAGTACCAACACTGGGCAGCACAGAGACCGGGAAGCCCTCTGATGTCTTGCATTAGCAAACCAAATTAAATGGGCATTAGAGTAAATCGGCTCTCTGATTTCAGGGGTGTGAGTAAAACTGTGATTTGCATTTTCCACTGCGGCTTAAGACATAATTAGTTCAGGGTGATTCCCAAGTGGAAACACTGACGGGCAAATGTGCCGGGGTCTTATCACTACCCCCAAGGCAGAAGGTATGTATCACAGCACGTACAGTGAAGCAGCATGCTGTGTGTGTGTGTGTGTGTGTGTGTGTGTGTGTGTGTGCGTGTGTGTGTGCATGTGTGTGTGTGCGTGTGTGCGTGTGTGTGTGTGTGTGTGTGCGTGTGTGTGTGTGTGTGTGTGTGTGTGCGTGTGTGTGTGCGTGCGCCATGCTGTGCGCCGGGCGGGAATCCTAATGAGGCTGGATATACCCCCTGGGATCTGCAGGTGAACACACACCAGCCAAAGTCATAGTTTGCTACTCGTGTAGCACAGACAGAGCCTGTAGAGCCTTTGTAGATATTACCATCACATGCACACAAGGTAAGCAGGGAATCTCTGTATGGGGTTGACCCTGGCAGGGAGCGGCTGCAAAGTCAGGAAGGTGTGATGGGCAGATCGCCACGGATACCAAAAGCACTATCGAGAGAAAGGTGCCACATTTGCTCTGGTAAATTGCCCAGTTCCATTTAAGGATTAATACCACAATAAGAATCCACCCAACTGCATTTCTGTAAAGGCTTCTGGTAAGCTTGAATGAGGGAAAAGTGGTTTTCATCTGTAAGTAAGGCTGTTGGTGACCTCAGCCATTAGAGACAGTTTAAAGCTTGTTTATCAATTTCGTAAGATGCTGATAAGCGGCTTTGATACCGACCTGAATGCAAGAATCCATTAAAATATTGACATATTTATTAGAAACCATTACATTTCCAGACAAATGACAAAAAGAACATGTACCTGCATACCTTAAGGTGTTTGTTAATATGAGGGAACATGTGTTGGGTGCTAGGGCCATTGAAACCAGCGGGGGCACTGCTGAGCTGTCCTGCACTCAGCTGGGGACATTACTCTCCGGTCTGTCCTAGGAATTGATGTCCTTCAAACTATCTTGGTGTGACCAGATATGCATTTCAGATCTACTCCAGTGTTACTTCATTTGAATCGGTTTTACATGGTGACACAGAAAATCACCATCAGATGTCCAACTTATACCAGACACCATACAGTCATGTTGACAGAAATCTTTTCATTAATTAACCAGAATTATTTTTCCATAAATAAAAGACTGTACATTGCGGAGTCTCTAAAGACACCCACTGACCTATGAACGAAAAAAAACTGAAAAAAAAACCTTCTACCAAAGGTGAAAAAGACGAATTAACTCTCTTTAGCACAGACTCAAATTAATTAGTGGCTTATATCTAAAGTGGTCAGATGCAACACAATTCAATTAATAGCATATCAAAATCCTCTTGGCATAGGGACATGTAAATAAATTGCTTTACAAACGTAATTAAGTCACGCAGTCTGATGTCCAGTTTTCATTGTATGATACCGAAAAAAACTTCAAAAAAACAACAACAACAACTCTCCCTCTTCCCCTCTGCCTGATTTCAGCATTTATGTGGCTCAGTGATAAACACTGAGAGTGAATTTATAGCACGGGGGGGAAACTGGGCCCTGGTGATGGCCCACGGCAGCCAGCCAGCGCCACTGAGGGCCAATGGCCAATTAATCAGTCCCAAAGCCCTGGGCTGCTGACCGTGGGGCACCGCATGTGCGTGCGCACAACCCTGCCCCCCCCCCGCGGGAACATGTGTGGGATATTGATTCGCCCGTCCACAGCCAGTTTACATAATTGGCTAAAATGGGTGAGCGAGCGCAGAGAGGCATCAGTGCTGCTGAAGAGCATTTCCCAGCTCAGCTTGGAGCGGCGCCAGGCCCAGGGCCGCTCGCACGCCTTCCAGCTCCAGCCCGACTGGCAGCAATTAGGGGCGTCTGAGCCAAGCTCAGCTTGTGCTCCGCGCAGACGCCCCTAATTACCGCCAATTAGGCCAGGCGGGCAGGCAGATTTCAGAAGGCGAGCGTGCTCTGGCACTGGGGCTGGGCGTGGATGCGGGTGCGAGGGATAAGCGTGGCTAAATAAAAGGTTAGCGCTCTGTGTGACACGGAGGCCGCCTGGCTCACCTCCAGCGACGCGCCGGGCTTCTTCTTCAGCTCCTCGCATTTCCTGAACTTGCAGATCTGGTGGCCGGTTTTGCGATTCCGACAGCTGCTGCACACCCCGCAGTTGATCAGCCGCCTGCAGGG
>JABFEA020000017.1:6639905-6652389 GCA_019775915.2 Cyphomyrus plagiostoma | reverse complement strand
GCCACGGGGTGTTTTTAACAAAAGGTCATCCCGCACCTTGGGACAGCCCGTGGTCACCGGTTTTGCCCGGTGTCGCCTGTTACCCCCCCCCCCCCCCCCCCCCAGCCCGGCTCAGATAATTATCCACACAAACAGTGGCGTTGCTTCTAACACCCTGTCACTTACTGAGCGGGCATTAGCACCAATGTGGGGTGGCACGCAAGCTTATAAAAGAAGCTTTCGGAGATGATAATTCCACTCTCTGACTTGCTGGGAGGTACCGCAGGGCTGATTTCTGCCCATACAGTGGAAGGCGGGGCTGATTCACACCCTGGCGATGGATGGTGGGGCTGATTCATGCTCTGATAATGGAGGGTGGGACTGATTCATGGCCCAGCAACGGAGAGTAGGGCTGATTCCCATCCACAGTACCAGTTGACCTGCTTTACTCAGGCTGGTATTTCTCATGAGTTTGTATCCTGGGACCAATGATTCTAATAAAACGAATAAAGCTAAAATTACATAAATAATTATAACTCATAATTGTATATTTTATATTCAGCTAAATGGAGGAGAAATGTGCAGGTGGTGCAATAGACATTAGGGTCAGGCTCCCTGGGGTTAGCGTTAGGCTTCCTTGAGTTAGGATTAGCATTATGCTCCCAGGGGTTAGCGCTACGCTTCCTGGGGTTGGGGTTAGGCTCCCTGGGGTTGGGGTTAGGCTCCCTGGGGTTGGGGTTACGCTTCCTGGGGTTGGGGTTAGGCTCCCTGGGGTTTGGGTTAAGCTCCCTGGGGTTGGGGTTAAGCTCCCTGGGGTTGGGGTTACGCTTCCTGGGGTTGGGGTTACGCTCCCTGGGGTTGGGGTTAGGATCCATGGGATTAAGTCTCCTCTGTGAAGGGTATTGTTCATCTTTCTCCTGTGTTTTCCAAAAGGCTTACAAAGGTAAAAGGCTTTCTCAGGGCCCTTTGCCCCCCTCCCTTAAAGAAACACAGAGCTAATCCACCAAAGACAGTCACAAGACACTAACGCATCTTTCTTCCCACCCAGGCAGCATGAAAACATTTCCCAGTAATTCTAATAGCAGTCCTTAGAGGTACAGATCCTAATCGACATGCAATGTGGTTCAGTTCTGGTGAACCCAAGTTGAAAATAATAGTCGAATATAAAATGATACATAAGAACAACCTGTATATGTAAACTGTCTTCGGCTAAGTGAATGTTTCTTAAAGCACATAAAAACAAATATATGTTGTTAAATGCTGTATGAGGTGTTTACACCTGTGATTGCTACAGAGCTTTGAAGCATGGATGCTGCCATTGCCCAGCATTTGTAGAACATATTGTATGACATATTGCTCTGACAGGAACAGATTAAAATTTTAAGTGCAATGACTACCGAATGTGCATTGCTATCACATCATTGTGAAGTCAAAATATTGTTGAAGTTGAAGAGCATCTAGGACCTTCACTGGAGAGGGCCAGTCAGCAGTCTATGTCTTGACATCTGGATCCTTTGCTGACCACGACAGTCATAAAAAGATGTCTTTAGCCTCTATGTTTTCACCATCAGCACTAATTGCTGCTGCTATCTCTGTGCTCATAGCCTCCTCATTCTTTACATCCAGCCATAATCCTCTTTTTTCAGGCTATTCATCATCACCTTCAATATATGGGGCAGCATGAGGCTCAGTGGACTAAGCCTCTGTGTCTGTGATCAGAAGGTTGCCAGTTCAAATCCAGCCTCAGCATGTTAATGGGTCCTTGAGCAAGGCCATTAACCCTCAGCTCCCTTGGTGCCGCAGTGGGTGGCTGCCCTTCACTGCCAAGTTTGCTCTGCATGAGAGCAAGATGGGATGGTTAAAAAGAGAATTTCCTCATGGGGATCAATGAAGTTTAATTTTCAGTTCATCCTAAGAACCTTCAGATCCCCTTGTTTTCCTCCAACATGGTGTCACCAGCAAACTGAAGATTGATGGTGTTTCTTCACCAGTCCAGAACTGTTTTCTTCCAGTCCAGTTTCACTCATTAGGCATTATTGATGAGTTGGACAGGAATTCAGATGTGTCTTTGTCTCCTTTAACACTCCGGAATGATTCCATTCCTCCATGTCTGGTCCTGACTCTGGCTTCTTATGCAGTGTAGAGATTCTTCTTCTGGAAAACAGACCGTATACAGACTGTATAGATGTCATATATGTCATACTGAATGTCTACAAAATCAAGTTAGTTTCAATCATTCATACATGGCATTGATTCCAGTGTCCTCTATCTTCTTTGTCATCCATGTCACCAAAACAAGTGGCCCATTTTTACCTTCACCACATCGACCTTTCCTTGCTCCAGAGGATCAGCAGAGTGCCCTCCAACCCAAGGGTGCCATCCTCCAGCACCGGACTGTAACTCATTCCTGCATATTCCTCCTCGGTGAGGTTTCCATATAACAATTTAAATCTTATGTTTAATTCTTGTCAGGACTTGTTTGTCATGTTCCCATTTGGCCAGCAGAGGTCACTGCTGCTATCTGCTTGTGAGAGTTCTCCATCATGTTAGTCCGGCCCTATACCTCTCTTTAGTCGGTCCCTGTTCCCCTCCACCTTTATTCTCATTCTTAGTTCCCAGGTTTGACCCTTTCTGGTTCTGTTTTGTTAAGTATAATAAAACTCCTTTATCCTGGGACCAATCTGGATCGTTCCTCTCTTTGACATAAAACACTACAGAACTGTATGTATGTTTGAATAAGAAATGACCAGCATAAAGTCAACAGGAACCTAAGGGCTGTGTTATACATACTATACTCCATTGTGGGGGCAAAGGCAGAGCTCAGTTGTCTCTGTGAAATGGCTTCTCTGTTCACATAACTCACCATATGCATGAACAATCCTGCCTTTCAGCTTCCAGCCTGATCTGCTAAAACAAGGCAGAGAGTTGAGGGTCTCATTCAGATGGGATCGGAAACAGGTCAGGAGCAAATAGCCCCATCATGTAAGAATCAGCCACTGTATCCAGTGCTGTGATTCTGTTATTTCTGCTCTTGAAAACAATGATTTTAACCAAAGTTGGTTAACTTTTGCCTGGTCAAACATGTCCTGACACTGGGAATGTGAACAGCTACTCTCTATACCCTCCAGGTCACGTAACATAAAACAGAGCTAGGGTCAAAGGTTATTGGGTTAGGAGACAGTGGGAACAGCCAGTTGTAAAAGGACCAATGAACAGTCATAAAAACCAGACACTCACAGAAGCCACAGTCTAATCTCAGCGAGTCCTTCTGTGAAAACAGGCAAAGGCCCATGACAGAATACAGCCAGTTCAGTGCTGTGGGCTCTGAACCATCCACTCCATTGACCAGCAGGAACGACAGTCTGCAGGGCCAGGCTCTGCCTGGTGGGTCTCCTCCAGCTTCTGACCATCTATCTACAGGAATAAAATCACATTGGGTGTTCTTTGGATGCACTGCTGTGCACATTTAAAGAGTCTTGACCACAGACAACTTGACTGGTTGCTTCTATGAGCAGACAGAAGTGATGGATGTAAACAGTGTGTCTCACACTGCCAGCACAGTGGCATGACACAGCGTGGTGCGCCCAGCATTTCCCTTAGTCACACTCCTCCTCCTCTTCCTCCTCTGACCTTCAGAAACCTTTCCCTGCCCCAGCCGCCCTACTCCTCCTCCTCTTTCTCCTCCGACCTTTAGAAACCTTTCCCTGCCCCAGCCGCCCTACTCCTCCTCCTCTTCCTCCTCCGACCTTCGGAAACCTTTGCCTACTGCAGCCCCCAGCCCATGACTCACTTGTAGGAGAAAGTCTCACTTCCAGGCAGCTTCGCCACCTGCCTAATGGCCAGAATGTAATGCATCACACCCTTTACCAAAGTTGTTACAAAAAAAGAGAAATAATCAGGGGATCAGGAACCGAAAAGGAGAAAACACGCCCCCAAGCAGCACAGAGAACCGCTCAGTGTTTAATGGAGGAAGGGCTGCCTTTGCTCCTGAAAGCCCTCACCCCCCCATCCCCCCCGGGCGAGACGGATTATATAAACAGGAAGCGGAGCCTCATCAGAGCAAAGCAAGAAACATGCCAGCTGCTGGAGACGCTGCTCTGCATTGGACTTGGACTGCAGGGAGCGGAGTGATCAGCTTTAATCTGCTGGAGCTGCTCCTCCTATATAACAGCAGAAAGAAAGAGGAGGTCTATAAAGGGTGGAGCCAACATAACTGCTCCCTGCTGAGGATTACCATGACAGGCTTCAAGGGGTGGGGGTGAGGGAACCGGAGAAAAGGCATCCAGTCCGGGAGATCCAGTCCGCGGTTTTGGGGCAGCTGCCAGTGCACCGCGCAGGTCTTTGTGTGGGAATGATTCACAGTGACTTCAGCTATCCAGTGAGGCAGCAGCTTGACACACATACACACTCACACACACACACACACACACACACACGAGAGTGCCAGGACGCCGCTCGGAGAGACCGCAGTGCCCCCGCATGTCTCCCTCGCCCAGCTGTGACGTCACAAACACCCATGAATATTGATGTGGGGGCATGTCTGTCTCATAGACGAACAGAAGGAAACAAGATGGCGGTCGAGTAGTAGTTGTTAAAGGGGCGAGCGGACGCTGTGCTGGGATTCTGCAAAGTGGAGGGACATAAAACAAGGTGAGAGCTGGCTCTCCTTTTTCTCATACTTGAGGGACAGCTGCCCTTCTGCATGTGAGCAGCATGTGAAGGCTGAGTTCCCTGCGTGTTGATCTGGCCAGAGGTGACAGTAATAAGGAGGGCTTATTAAAGCTCACACAACATGGCTGACATTTTTTCCTTTTTTCCGACAATGTCTCTATGTACATTTTCGAATGGTTAATGGCTCTTCACCTAAAATAGCACAGCTGCTCTGCTTTAAGGTACTGCTGAGTGTCTCAGACGTAGCTGCGAAGTGGTTTCCTGCTGATAAAGGCTCCTGGTGTTCTGTGCTCTTTGGAATATTTGTTTTCTTTCTGGCTGCTTCTCCGGCTTCTCTGAGCTGCCGTTTTCTCTCAGCGTTGACTCTCCTGCTGTGCCACGGACCTTATTTCCCTTTCCAACACTTTCCCCTTTGTCCATATGCCTTTCTTTCTCTCTCTGCACGCCTGTGTGTGCGAGCTTTCTGTCATCTGACGAGATAAATGGGGAGTTCAGGGGGGCTACAGACAGCGGCTGGGGTCGGGGGGCGGCAGCACATGTCCCTGGGGCCGGGTGCCACTGCACGACTCACCGGCAAATGATGGGAGACACAAAGGCAGCCGCGGGGGCCCGGGGGGCGGTGATGCCAGTGAAAAAAGACCAGCAAGGTCAGGAGCTGGAGCAGAAAAACTGTGTGTGAGTAAGGAGAACTGATCGGGAGGTGAAGAACCACACATACACATGAATGACCTAGTGCGTGTAATATGGCCAGCTAGCCCTTTAATCATTGCCTAAGCAAGTGTAATATATATAAAAAAAAAAGAACACGAGTTGTCACACCGCTGAGACATCGTGATGTTTTGGCAAAATGCTGACCCACAATTTATGGGTGGATGAAAACTAGAGCAGCAGATGTGAGGGAGGTTTAATGGCCCTTAATGCCAGCCACTTGGATTGTATAGTGCAGGTCCTGAGGTGCTGCTGCTGTAACCTGTCATCAGAGATTACCTGAAAGTGCCACCTTAGCATATTAATGGCTGTTGCTGCACATTTAGGGACGAAGATGGTGTTTATCTTAAGGTTATTGTTAGACACAATTAAATGTGATGGATTTTACTTCTGTGCAAAGATGTTTTAAATATAATTCAGAAATCCGATGACATTTAATTGCTTTCTGGGAGATCTAGCTCCTTCAAATGTGAATTGGAAATGTTGTTTTCTGTGTTTTTCTTTGCGCTAATTTAGAATTAGTATCACAAAGCCTCTTAGTGGCAGGGTTTCCTCGCCTGCCTATCTATTTGGCACTTTCACTGGCTGCATGTGCTTCCCTAATGGCTGTGAAAAGCACAACCGTGTGTCTTTTGTCAGGGTGCCTCAGCTATTTGAAGCTAATGGAAGGGCAAGAAGATCTTAGCAATATTGGTTTGCATTGGTTTGGTTTCTGTTATATTGTAATCATAGTCTAGTTTAATTGAAAATAAGATGGAAGAGAACATATCCTGGTGTTAAAAAGTGCCTCTGGCATTTCTCTGAGGAAGAATCACTAATGTTGTTTTGATCTTGGCCCCTCCCATTTTCTGTCACTTCACCTTGGAAGTGTGCATTGATCTGTCAGCCATTTTAGACAGTGAAGAGCAGTCACTGTGAGAGACTTGCACACTGGCTGCGCCTGCTATGAAAAGGGCTGGGCTGCATGTCAGGGCCTCTGACTCCGAGCAAAACCACCTGACGCTCAGCCAAGACCACGGCTACAGCTGTGATGCGCAGAGCGTAGCTACTGGCTGCATGCTGTCACCGGCCCATGTTACTCTCAGCTGCTTCAGTTTGTCAGACTATCCCAAGCAGTCACACTTATGGGCTCCATGCTAACCGCTACCAAGCAGTCACTCCAATAGGCTAACTCTACCAAGACTTCATTCCTATGGGTTATATGCTAATCGCTACCAAGTCATAACTCCTAAAAGCTGTATGCTAACCGTTACCAAGCCATCACTCCTATGGGCTCCATTCTAATTTCAGTCAGGGTCACCCTACCCATCCTATTCTAAGTCCTGGAATTATTTTCGGCACTAGCTACAATCTATGTTTAGCAAGTGAATATGTCAGGTGGTCGAGATTTTACAGTCTGTTTTGATGTCAGTGTTGCTGGTTATTCAGATTTTACACATTGCCGGGGAAGGTGTCGGACAGGCGGTGCCGGCCGCTCTCAGGCCAGCCCAAAAGCTCCGCACGTGGCCGCAAGCACATGGCTCACTGTTTACAAACACTATCCCCGTGTTTTCCGAGGGTTGTTACGTAATGCCGCAGAATCACACGTAAGGCAGGCCGCGGCGGGCTGCGTGCGAATAACGTGGACTCACTACGGCACAGGCCTGCCCACATCACCGCCCCTTCTCCTCAGCACGCGTGTTTTGGTGGGAGGAGCCTGCTGCACATTTCTGTCGCCGTGCTCGTAAACCTTGACCAATAACGTAACGTTACCCATCGAAGTACCCTCTCTACAGAATGTGCTATTGACACACTCACGTTTGTGTTTCACTTATTGAACGTTCAGGTTGTAACACTGCGAATGATAATATTAAGCCTTAGAAATCACGTTGGGCATCTCTAAGGAGTGTCCTCTGTATCCTGGTTCACTGAGCACTGGATTAGCAGGTGTGTAAGATGGATGGATGTGCTCCTCAGCTGTATGCACTCTCTGTCTGTGTAACATCATGCATACTCTCAGTTTGTGGCATAAAGCCTTCAAGGAGGTTCTCCTTCATGGTCATGTGATTTTCCCCACTGTCTCACATGCAGTCCCCTTCAGGTCTTTCGCACAACACCTCCACTGCTGGTTAATCAAATATCTTTAGCTGTTTGGTTTCCCTTTCATGTGGTGGAAAATCTGCAGTCAGCAAAACACAGCCGTATTTCAGTTACGGTTTTGAAACTGAGGATTCATGCACTGGCTGTGCCAGAAATGAACATATCCTCAGATTACGGTCAAAACTAGAAACCGCCATAAACTTCAGTGTTATGCTTTTGAACTACCAAACTGTCGACATGCAGAGCTGTGTAAACACATGTACTGTACTGGGTTTGAATGTTTACATGTCTTTCTTTGGAGGTTTGTGTCTGCTTGGCCCCCCGTGAACTGCTCGCACAGATTCTGAAAGGCGTTAAGAGCTTCAAACAATTTTGCCAACCGTATCAGGCTCCCGAGTTTGTGTCCTGCAAAAAGTTACATGAGGCTCAGCTTTGCTGCTGCCCTCAAAATAAAAACAATGCTTGCTTAATTATTTTTCTGTTGATTGAAGGAATCAGTGACAACCTGCTCACACTGATGTGCTCGTTGTCCCAGGTTGATTGTTGGTAGGTAGGAAGCGAAGACATTGAAAACTATCAGTTTATAGAACAGTAAAAAGAAAGTGGTTCAATACTGTCAAATAAAAGCAGAGCTGTTTTGCTGGTGAATGAAGACGCTTCACACATCAAGTCCACTGTGCCTTTACTGACCTCAAATGTCATATATTTATGTTCCTACTGTCTTTACCAAAGTCAGCATTTACACCTGAAAAGCCAGCTTTTATAACACAGTCTCACACGGAGGAATTCTGCTTCTTGACTGACCGTCTGTGCTGCTCACCGTGTTAATGTTTACTGCAGAGGGCTTTTGGTGGCGATAAGCTGTCGCCATGGTTATGTGGACATTAGTTTTCAGCACACAGCTCCTTGAGGCCATCAGACGCACGGTAATGAGTGACAGACAAACAGGGGGACAATGAGGGCAAAGGCACACAGGCCCTGCATCTGTGTGTACACACGTCTTTATTAGCGCATTAGCGTTAGCTGCAGCTCTGTCACAGCCACCTAGTGGCCTCGCGGAAGACGAGGCCCTGTCTCTGTGTGTACACACGTCTTTATTAGCGCATTAGCGTTAGCTGCAGCTCTGTCACAGCCACCTAGTGGCCTCGCGGAAGACGAGGCCCTGTCTCTGTGTGTACACACGTCTTTATTAGCGCATTAGCGTTAGCTGCAGCTCTGTCACAGCCACCTAATGGCTTCACGGAAGCTGCTACCTTGTGTTACCTTAGCGGTGGGCTCATTTACAGCGGACCTAGGACAATAAGCAGCTAAGCAGAAACCCTACGCATCAGACGGAAACTATCCACACAAATGCTAATTGCTTTTAGCAATTAGATCCAAAACCATGGATCTATGCAATGGCTGCTTAACTAGCTGCCGCGTATATTTTGAAATGGTCAAATGCACTCCTGGTTACCCAGACATGCTGAACAGCACCACATGCCGGCTGTACCTGAAACGGAGTGAGCATTTAAAAGCAGCTATGAAGAAACGTAGCTGGCAGCCCGTCACGGCTGTCCTCCCGGGATGGAGTGTGTGAGCAGCATAACAGCATGCTATAATGCTCGCTTCAGTGTCGGTGTGTAATAACAACCACAGGCCTCAGTTTCCTGTTACACACCTCAGTCAGTTAAGAAGGGGCTGTCGGAAAGCGCTCCCCTGACTGATGGTGGAGAAAATCTCGCATCCTCCAACTGCATGCAGCTGAATAAGAGTGCTGTCTTATGGTGCATATGGCGCACAGATGGTGCCAGAAATGCTCATGAGCTCCTGCAGGAGGCAGAGACTGAGAGGTCTATGTGGCTGTCGGCTTTACGCCCTCATGGTCGTTTGGTTTAAAAACTTGCGTGATGTTTGTTTCAAAAATACCTACAATGTTCTCTTTAGGTGTCAAAATAGCGAAAGCTAAGAAAAGCGAAAAGGTTCTGGCAACATGGTGCTGTCTGTGTTTGTTTTTATGTTTACTCTCCAGTGTAATGAGGCACCACTTCACTTACGCCACAGTGTTTCCTGTCTAACATTAGTGCAGGGGAATGACAGGAAAGTGACAGAAAGCACTGAATGCACGTTTCTCGCTGAGAGTATCTTTTTCATTACTGGGAAAAGCTGATTTTCAAGCCGCCATTCTGAGAAAAGAAAATACGAATGAATGATGATGGATGAAAGTCAGCGTGGAGAAGTCTGTTTACTATAATGTCACACATCACCGGTCATCAGGCGCTCTGATGTGGGGAAACAGAAACCACAATGAGCACAGAAGGTGCATCTCAAAAAAGGCCACTTCTAAATTTAAAGCGGTGATCCAAAGTGGTGCAAGTGGCCTAGTTATTAGGCAGTTTGGCCAAAGGAAGGGGCCCAGGGCCAATGTTCATTTTGACAGCATATTTTGATTTCCGTTGTCATCTGGCTTTCTTTAATTTCTTTCCTTCCTTTTTCCTGTTCTATAATTATTCTATCTAATAATGTTTAATGTATCACAACACATCCACGCTTTGGGACGACTCTGTTGTGGAAGGCAATGTATAAAAATAAATTGAATTGAATTGTTAGTTTTAGTCTTAATCCTTCGATGAAAATGCATCATAGTAGACAGATTAGTCTACCTCTATGCACTCTAGATTCCTGAAGGAAACATTTGCAAAGCTGCAGTTACAGTCTGCCATTTGGTTTGAGCATACAGTGTTTAAGGACATAGATTTAACTGCTGTAATGCAAAACATCGCAATTCTATGCAATTCTAAAATTGCTTTATATGAACTTTATATAAAACCAAAATTTATTCTCAAACAAAATACTTGCATATTAACACATCTTTATTCAAAAGAGACAAAACTCAAGTGTCCTCTCTTAAAATGTTATCAAGTTTCAGACTGTCATGCAATAAGGTACGAAGGGGATAGGAGCCACAGATGGGGAAAACAAACAGGATTTTGTTCAACTAATAGAATAAAAGAGAAAGGAACAGGATCATGACAGGTTTGCCAACTTTGGACAGCTGGCTGGAATGATATTCTCAATTTGAGACGAGTCTGCACATGTAAGAACTTATTACCTTGTAAATAGTCTGTAGAGTTTGCAAACTACCCCAGTGCTTTTGATATAGCTAATTTTAGGCCTAGAGTGGAATAATATAGATTTGTTGCAAGATTTCTTGGATGAGAGTCAGAAAGCATGAGTTGCTTACATCACACCAGATGCATGACAGTTGGCAAGTCGGGATCGTGGGGGATCAAAACCAGGAGCTTGCAACCCTACAAACAGCATGGGCCACAAGTAGGATTGATGATAATGCCAAGACTGGAGAGTACTTTTATACAAGGACTAATGAGGGAGCAAAACAAGAGGCAGCTGAAGTGAATTACACAAGGGCAGGGTTGGGAGGTAAGACAAACAGGTATCAGAATTCAGAACATGTGGGCCAACCCAGCGGATCAGAGCAGAATTCCGGTTGACGTGATGGTTTCCTGATCGCGCCCCAACTAGTGTTATCCAATTATAAACATGCGTAGAAGTTTTTAAAATTGCACCACTGCATCCATACTCTATATTTGTTGCTGGACTGGGTCATGTACAAACAGCTTCACATCGCTCATTGTCCAGTTGTCTGTTTATAATATATTTGTTTGGTTTATTTTTTATCAAAAATGATTTTAAAAGCACTCGTCTCAATTTTCATTAAAGGTGCCTTTTTATTTAGTTTTTGTCAGAAAAAATGTTGTTGACAAATATTTTTTGTCTTAGTTTTTATAATCAAAATGAACACTCCCCAGGATATGGTAACTTCTGCCAGTCAGCATAAAGGTTGTGGGCTTTTGTGTGATCAAGAGAGCTGAGCAATGAGACAGTGCTTCAGAATGAGGATCTTGTGATTCCGTGTGAGTAACTGACCATACTGGAAAGTTGTGGCATCAAACAGGCGTTATGATGCCTGACACAAAGCAGCCAGTGAAAAAAAAGCCCAAGGCGAGTCATTCATCACCTCTGCGTTTACCCTCGATCAACACAGAATCATGCCTGTGAATGGGAGTGTCACTGTGTAAAACCCCCCAAACAGTGGTTTTACAAGAATTACCAGAAGATGAAAAATGTTGGTTATAGGCGTGTCGAGGAGGTTTGACATTATCAAGCTGAGTCAACTTTCGGTGACAGAGGGGATGTTGATGCTTCTTGTTCCCCTTCAGCCAAGTGGTTCTGCTTCTGCCAAGTGTCACACAAGGACAACCCAATGCTTGCTGCTGCTGCATCTACCTGCTAAGCAGAGGCTTGGAGTCTTTGGCCTGTTTTCCTTCGGGGTCTAGTGCGTGGCTGATTCCCGCAGTGAGGCTTTGTCTTTACCCAGCAGGCCCCCGTCTCGGAGCTTGGAGCTGGAAGCCACACAGCTCCTGTACTGTAAATACCGGTTCAGCAAGACGAGCAACTGGCTCAACCTCTGCTGTGACCCATCAGGTTCTGACAGGCACACTGGCCAGCACGTGTGTCTCCACGCTGCTGTGGGATCTCAGGCAGCCATTGCCCTGGGGTGCAACGGATTCCATAATTATGGCACCCCCCCCCCAAAAAGAAGCACAAAGCAACATATTGTCATAGGATACAGTAGGTACAGGCCCCTCCCAAAATATCCACCCTGAAGTTATTTAAGTGGTCGCAGTAAATCGATTACAGTCATGCCTCATGTAAACTAACACACGGCCTAAAATAGTGCGGATATGAATAGGTGAGAAAGAGCTGGATCCCTGGAAAGGCCGGGCTACTTTAAGGGAGTACACAGTAGCGGTCTGCAGTCTCCTGGCCGGGTCATCTCTGAGTTTCTCACTGTGGGTGTAACTGTGACAAAGTGTGCTGGAAGCCAGTTGAACGATAAACTGCGAAGCGGCTGCCGAGGGCCGCTGGACTGGAGTCTGCTTTTTAAAGGGCCAGGCAGTCTGTGAAGAATCACTTCTGTGGATGAGAGCAAGAAGAGCAGACATTTATTTTAAATGTTATCATCTCGGTATTTTTAATCAAAAGC
>JABFEA020000017.1:6617117-6639601 GCA_019775915.2 Cyphomyrus plagiostoma | reverse complement strand
ATATATATATATATATATACACGCACACACACAGCTGTTGAACAGCACAAAACCGGTTTGGCCATTTGGATGAGGTAGTAGCCTCATTTTCCTAAATGTTTGATGATTAACCTCAGCCGGTCCAGCAGCCACTTGCAGACAAACACGCTGGCTGCACGTCAGTGAGCACGAACAGGACACTCCCACAGCCAAGCTCTACCCTCTGCCTCTTCCCTGTGGACTGAGCAGGCTGTCAGGATGGCCTTGTTTTCTGTCACAGCACCGTACTACTCAGCCAGCACTCCTCCTATATCAGCTGGCGATCTGACTGCGGTGTAACATGCTGCCTGTGTTCCGGGTTTGAATGGAGCTTTAGCAGCATGTCCTGCCCATGTGCTTATTTATCACCCCTGAATCTTATCTGTAGAAAATAATTATTAGATGTGAACATGCAAACATATGATGTCCATCAGAACCATGTATACCTCTATACCAGGGTCATGTACCTTAGTGACACAGTACGGTTCGTCTGTTAGACACACATGGCAGATTTCAGTTCATAAGGCCCTATATTCCTAATATTTCTGTGATCTCAAGTGTATTATGGTACTCGGCAGTGCAGACCCCTCATACTATACATGTTAGATGTGGTTCTCATGGGCATGGTGGCTCGATGGGTGGTGCAGACCCCTCACATTATTGGTTGTTCGGAGCTCGAATCCCATCCCTATCACAGGGTAAACATGGGTTGGCGCCCCATCCTGGGTCATTCCCTGCCTTGTAACCAAAGCCTCTGGAAAAGGCTGACCCCTGACCCCCTGTGACCCTGAATAGGGTGAGCAGAATGGATGGAAAAGTGTGGCTCACGTGTTTTAAGGTCCTTTTCATTATCAGTTTTATTAAATGCTTGCTAAATTACAGTAAAATACACACCTTCAGCAGCCAAACCTGCAGCCAGAAGTAGATGTGGCATTGGTAGTTTAAGGATAACTTATATGTAGAAAATTCTGACTTCAGCTTATATCCATTTATATATTAATGGGTGTAGGTCTGTCCATAATTTAGGAATCCTGACAGTTCTTGTTCTGATTTCTTTCAGGAGACACAGAGGACAGCCCTGTGCATGGAGCCAGTGCTGACCAGATGGAAACAGAGCAGGCCAATCATGAGGAGGAAGAAAGACTGATACATTCACCTCCTAGTGTTCCTCATCTGAATGGAAACAAGATCTCCAAACTGCAAAATGGAAACCAGCTACCAGGAGCATTCGCTCAGCAAGTCAATGGGGAAGACACCTGGAACCACTTCAAAAGCTATACAGAGGTTAGCCAGATAAAGAGACATCATCAAATCCATTCTTGCTCTGCTGATGCACAGAATATGTTTGAAAATAACCCATACAGGACCAACGGTGAAATAAACCATGCCTATAGCGAGCCATCATCACAGGGACTACACCAAGAGAAAAAATGCCAGGTGGATCCCGAGGTAAATGGAAAGGCAGACAAAGTAGGAATCCCTTTAAACAAAAGTGACCTGCACTGTTTTCCTGAGTTTACAGACACAGAAGAAGTGGACTGTGACGCTTTACAGGAGCAGCAGTCGGATAAGAGAATCTGCGCCTTTGCTGAGGAGGATATCTTTTCACATGTGAGAGGAAAACCAACAGCAGCAGCGTCTAATGGTGCTACAATGACCTCGACCGCCATGGAGGGCCTGAACAGCAACACTCTGGAAGAAGCACTGTGTCAGTATTACCCAGACCACAGCACTCCTTCACCACCTCAAGAGAATGCAACCAAGCATCTAGCTACAGAGGATGCTCCTGAACGGGTCATGCATTCACCATTCCTTACCTCAGGATTGCCTACATTACCCCAAACTCCTTCTTATAGTCAACAGGACAAAAACTTTGTGGAAGCAGGAAGCCACGTGGACTATGGCAGAGCGCCGTTGATGGAATCCCAACAGCCTCAGCAGCAGCTCCATCTTCCTCAGGATATCTCTGTAGGAGCCGTCCAGGAGGAGCTGGTCCCTGGAGGGAACTCACTCATGTTACACAATCAGAACACCATGGGGAGGCTGCAGAACTGTCTGCATTCCACTGAAATTTATCAGGGTACGAGTGAGAAACTCAAGGAGACGTTCCTGGGAATTACATCTCAGACGGGTGACACTGGCAGCCCAGGCTCCTTCAGCGATGAATCTGCCCTACAAATCATAGAAAGTACAGGGTCAGACCCTGAGAACTGTTTACTGGCCACGAATAGCACCCTGCTCTCGCAGAAATATGAACAGCAGGTCCAGTTGGGCATCCAGCAGCAGACAGACAGCCATGGACAAGATATTCATTATGGTCTACAGAACCTTGCTGGGCCAGATTTGTCAAACAAACGAACCCCCACAAACCTGGTGGAAAATGTTCCAGATTTGAAGTGTGATCAAGGTCTTCAGACTCAATCAGTGAGAAATGCAGAAGAAATAAGGAGAGCTGAAAATGTCCTGGCTCTCAAAAGAGGTGCTGATGGGACATCCCAGTCAGGAAGGATGAACCGTGACCTGAGCTGGATCGATCTGAATTCCTCCCCTCCTGCACAAGCATGGAAGACCTTTGATTCCCATTTGCATCAAAGACACCTAGAAGCAGGCAAATCTGAACCTACAGGAGGCACTCAAACACAAGGTTTCAAGATGTCCAGCATGCAGCAACATAAAGAATACCCTCAGCTGTCCTACAACAAAAGGCTTGATCAGATCAACCAACCTCAGCATGGGCTGACACTGACATATAATGATGTCAATGATGAAGGAATTAGTGATAATTATAAATTTGACAGAACGGCACAACTCCCCCTGCAGTCAGAACATGATCATGAGCCTGTGGCTAAAAAACAATGCATGCAACAGCAACAACTTGTGCCAAACCAAAACAAGTTCCCGCAGCTACCAGCAGCACCAACACTAATGCAGAAAAGGGCTCAGTTGAGACCACAGGGGCTGGAGTGCTCACCCTTACAGATGTGTCTTAAATCAGAGTCACAGGGATGTTGCTCACAGCAAGGGCTGCTTCAGACTCCACAGCAACGGGAACTCCAGAGACACACAGCCCTTAGGATGTACCTGCTGCAGAAGCAGGAGAGACAGGAGCACCAGAAAATCCCAGATGATTTTAAATACCGGCTAAAGGCTATCAAAACAGAGAATGACTTGGGATTGGAGTCTCTAAGCACACATCAGGCTCTGGAGCCTGGAAACGCTTCTCCTCAGATACCTGTGAAGCAGGAAGAACCACATGCAACCTGTGCACTGCAGCAGGACAGCATTATCACCACCACAGAACATCACTTAAAGCAATACCAGCCAGCAGCCAACTTGCATAGAGGGGACCGCCTGCTCAAGAAATTGCCTAACAAAGTCAAGGTGGAGACTTCGGGTCCTGTGACCGTCCTGTCAATGCATGCAAACCTCGAAGGCGTAGACATGGGACCAACAGCTGAGAAAAACAGCTCTTTGCAAGTCAATCATGAGAAGAACTCAATGTCTAGTCTTAGCACTTTCCTCGAATCTCCCACAAGACTGCTGGACCCTCGAGTCAAAAGCCTGCTTGACATGCCTGTGAAAACGCAATATGAGATTCCATCATGTCACTGTGTCGGTAAGGGGGTCACAAATGGACCGTCAGTATTTTACATCTGTCATTCATCCATCATTGTGAAGACCTTTGGTTAGTGTAACACACAAATATACAACTTGAGTTGTTTCTTAATAAACTGCAAGAACAATTATCTGTAACATTAATCAGTGTTCTTTTGACATGAATAAATACATATATGCAGACGTTATGCTGAATACTAGCTGTAAAGTTTAATGTCTTTGCATTGGGCAGAACAACTCAGCGAGCGAGATGAAGGACCCTATTACACTCACTTAGGAGCAGCCCCAAATGTAGCAGCCATACGGCAGCTTATGGAGCAGAGGTATGGCTGTCTTTCACCCCACATTTTCTATTGCATCTTCGGAATGGCATATTCACACTGCTTTAATTCTTTTTTAAGGTATGGCCAGACTGGCAGTTCTATTAGGATCGAGAAGGTGGTGTATACCGGAAAGGAGGGGAAGAGTAACCAGGGATGCCCAATAGCCAAATGGGTGAGACCAAGATACCGACTAGAGAGAATGAACATTGCTTTTAGTGTATGCATGTGTATATGAAGTAAGGTCAATGGCATCTACTGGGTGTTGGGCAGGTGATCAGGCGAGGCAGTGAGGATGAGAAGCTGCTGGTGCTGGTCCGGGAACGGGCTGGACACACATGTGCGACGGCCACCATCGTGGTGGTGATTGTCATCTGGGAGGGCATCTCCTCCAGCCTGGCCGACCAGCTCTACACAGAGCTCAGTGACACCCTGACCAAACACGGGGTCTTGACCAACCGCAGATGTGCCTTCAATGAAGAGTAAGTCATCCATCAGTATGGGTATTGCTGGTGATTTTAAGAATGGGTCGGCCTGGTGTGGAAAGTGGCCATAGTTTGACTGGGGGTGCTGTGGGGAGCCTGGGTAAGGGTGGGTGGGTGTAGCTGCTGGTGCTGTGCATCATCAGTGTGGATATTGCAACTCTGCAATGGGGATGTACCTGCATGTTTTGAAAAGCAGCCCCATACCTCCTGTACAGCTGATATAATGAGATACAGCTTACAGATCTCAGACTGACACACCAAGCTGACAGCTAGCTGTGTATTGTTACACAGTGGAGGGGCGTAACACTCTACAGCAGTGTTTCCCAACCTAGTCCTCGGGGAACCCTGCCCAGTCCACGTTTTTGGTTCCCTCCCACCTCCCATCCAATCAGGAACACTGGATGCCTCATACAGGTGCGCTGAGAGCTAAGAGGAAGCAAAAATGTGGACTGTCCGGGGTCCCCCGAGAACTAGGTTGGGAAACACTGCCCTACATAATCAGTTGCTGGTTTGAACTCTGTGCTCAGGCCACAGGGAAGATGCACGTCTCACAAAACAAGCATAATGTGCATCAACATGCCTATCACTCAGAATTCCAGATTCACTTATAACTAGTTATCGGTGTAATAGATTTTTAAAATAGAATGCCTGGATTATCTTGAGTATTAATTATGATAGAAAGCTGTATCTACAAACAAGAGAGGGAATTTTGCTGTACTGTGAACATGCCAGAGAGGTGCTTACCTGCTGTCACTGTAACTGCAGTCCATGCATGCTAAGGGCTGCGTATCTGAAATGGTCCTGTGGCAGACACATGCATAGCACTGTGCTTTACTTAGCTTTAGTCATGCTCTGTTTTGAATGTAGTGCATGTTTACAATGGCACATACCTTCAAGCTGTCTGAGTACTGGGCCTTAAAGTCTGCTCCTTCCCGCTTAGGAGAACATGTGCCTGCCAGGGCTGGAACTCCGACTCGTGTGGAGCCTCCTTCTCTTTTGGCTGCTCCTGGAGCATGTACTACAATGGCTGCAAGTTTGCCAGAAGTAAAACCCCCAGAAAATTCAAGCTTCTTGTGGATGACCCCAAAGAGGTGAGACCATAGAACATTAACTACTCAGAAGTGTCGGATCATGATCCTGTATCCGCTGCGAAACCTCCTCCGCTACTTCAGTGATAATTCGATGTTAACTGATGTGTCTCTTTAATAGGAAGAGAAAGTAGAACAACGCCTGCAGAATCTTGCTACTTTAATAGCTCCTGTTTATAACAAAATGGCACCAGATGCATATTCTAACCAGGTAATGAAGACCAACCCTACCCACATTTTATTGTCAAGTTGTACGTTTCACTTTGATTATGTCCATAACGGAACAAATCTGCACACAAAGGTAAAAATCCCAGTAAATGTATTACTTTTAATGGTCACAAAACATATTATTCTCCATATTAAGTACTGAAAACATACATATGTGCCCCTCAGTATAGCTAGTACAGCTATGTCTTGAGAGACATTGACATACAAAAGTCGCAGCTGTAACCCTGAGATGTTGTATGTAGGTGGAGCATGAGAACCGGGCTCAGAGCTGCCGCCTAGGGCTTCAGGAGGGCCGGCCATTCTCTGGGGTCACCGTCTGCATGGACTTCTGTGCTCATGCTCACAGAGACCTTCACAACATGCAAGGAGGCAGCACAGTGGTAAGCATGGGTGGCTGGGACTGCTCTCCACGGCTGTCAGGACTGCATACTATGGCTGTTGGTACTGCTCCTCGTGGCTATGGGGATTGCTCACTGCGACAGTGGTGACTGCTCCCCGCAGTTGTCGGGACTACTCCCTATGACTGTGGGGACTGCTTCCCATGGCTTTCAGAACTGCTCCCTACGACAGTGGAGACTGCTTCCTGTGGCTGTTGGAACCACTGTCTTTGGCTGTGGGGACTGCTCCCGTCGGTTGTTTGGACTACTTTCCATGCAGATGTCGGGACTGCTCCCTGCAGCTTTGGGGACTGTTCCCTGTGGTTGTGGGGACTGTTCCCTGTGGCTTTCGGGACTGCTTCCTGCGACAGCAAATTCTGCTCCCTGCAGCTGTCGGGACCGCTTCACGCAGCTCTTGGGACCACTCCCTCTGGCTGTGGGGACTACGCTTCATGGCTCTGTGGATTGCTCCCTGTGGCTGTTGGGGCTGCTCCCTGCGACAGTGGATTCTGCTCCCTGTGGCTGTTGGGACTAGTCCTTGTGGCTGTCGGGACCGCTCCCTGCAACTTTGGGGACTGCTCCCCGTGGCTGTGGAGACTGCTCCCTGCAGCTATCGGGACTGCTTTCCATACCTGTCAGGACTCTTCTGTGTGGCTGTGTCTGTGATGATGCCGACCTTTTGTGCTATTTGCAGGTGTGCACTCTGACTCGAGAAGACAACCGGCAGATCGGGAAGATCCCCGAAGATGAGCAGCTCCACGTTCTGCCCCTGTACACGGTGTCCCCCACTGACGAGTTTGGCAGTGAGGAGGGCCAGCAGAAGAAGGTGGAATCCGGTGCCATCCAGGTGCTGAGCGTCTTCCGCCGGGAAGTGCGCAAGCTGTCTGAGCCGGCGAAGCCCTGCCGTCTGAGAAGGCTGGAAAACAGGAAGACATCAGCCAGCAAGCCCCAGAACCCTGACACACCCAATTCCAAGGCTGAGAAAGCTCTTCAGGTGAAACTGAAGCAGGAGAATGCAGGAGAGCAAGGCTCCCCAGAAGCAGGTACGGTGAGGTCAAGCACATGGCCTGCTCCACCATCATCCACATTCCGATTTTCCAACTACTTATTACTTCAGCAGTGGAATACTTTCCATGCTAATTTCTTCTCTGTGTTTCTCTGAAGGTCCCCAAATAGGCTCCTCTCACGTGGCTGCCACAGCACTGGCCCATCAGCTACAATCAGTGACACAGAACCAGCAGCTCCGCCCACCCCCCCCTTACCCCAGCTCCCCACAGCACCCCCAGCCAAACTACGGCCACTTTCCTCACCAGGCCGACCCATTCTCAAAATCACCAGCAAGTGGCGGCTGCTATTCATCTGCTTTGCGTGTTCCAAGTGAATCGCATCCTGCAAGTTCTTATCCAGGTGCTTTGAACAACGGGAATCTCTACCGTGGTTACCCATGCAATGGAACAGTCCCTGTGGACACCTTTAGTCCATACTACTCTTCAAATGTAAAGCATCTCAGCATTTACCCATCTCAAGGGCCTCAGCTGTACTCGCCGCAGTATGCCAGCCAGCCTCCATTTGGAGTCGGCTACCCACCTCAGCATGCAGACCCTGGTGCTCAAGTCAGCAGCTACGGCCAATGTAACACACCTTCTACAGTGCATTCAATGGGTCCTTATCCTCCATTTAGCCTTAATGGTAGGTCTGACCCTCAGTACATGGAGGCTGTATCTCAACAGCCTTCTTCCCATCTGGACTATGGGGCCATGAATAAAAGCAGTCAATATGGTGCACCTCCCAACTCATACTTTGCTCAAGCTTTTAAGATGTTCGCCCCAGCTCAAGACTCTATCCATGTGCATAACGTTGCAGAGATGGAATTGCGTGGCATGAACGGGAGGGTTCCGGGAACAGAGAGCTCCACTGAGCAGGGCTTTGGGCTGCCCAATGGCAACATCCAAGGTGGCCTTGAAAAGCCAGAATCAGAGGAGCCGAAGTCTGCTAAAAAGGAGGAAGAGTGGTCAGACAACGAGCATAACTTCCTGGATCCAAACATCGGGGGCATTGCAGTAGCTCCCAGCCACGGCTCCATCCTCATTGAATGTGCCAAGCGGGAGCTACACGCCACCACCCCACTGAAGAAACCGGACCGGAACCACCCAACCCGCATCTCACTGGTCTTCTACCAGCACAAGAACTTGAATGAGGCCAAGCACGGGCTGGCAGTGTGGGAGGCCAAAATGGCCGAGAAGGCCCGTGAGAAAGAGGAGGATGCAGAGAAGAATGGCAATGAGGCGACACCCAGCAAAGGCAAGAAGATCAAGAGGGAGCATGGCCACTTGCTGCAGTTCTTGGACCCGTCATGCCGCCACGACGTCCGAGCCATGACCCAGGGCTCGGTGTCCAGCACCACCAACACCTACATGTACACCGCACCGTACGTATTCACTAAGGTAACAGGACCCTACAGCACCTTGGTTTAGCGTCCATATTCAGGTCTGCAACCATAAATTCAGGAGTAATTCTCTTAATTCTTTATTCCATATAAACCTCAAGACCCCAGATCTTTCAAGCGATAGAAAGTTCAGCTCATGATACACGCTCAGATTCTATGCAAAGGATTGTGTGAACGATGAATAAAGTGTAAAAATGGCAAACTGCGCAGCCTGGTCGCACAGGGGCCCCAGGCTGAGCTTTTCTCACTGGTGTTACCGTAGGGAAATATCTATTTATTTTTTGTTACTGCTGTACTAAACTTGTGGTGCTTCTCGTCCTATGCATCAGGACACTTATTAATGGAAACAAATTTCCATTTTCGTTTTCCTTCTTTTTAACTGAATGAGTTTATTTAAACAAGCAAGAAACACAGACTTGATGAGTAAGTAAATTCATGGTGCTAAAATTAAGACATCAGTAATACAAGATTCCTATTCAACTGCCTTCATGTTCACGTGTCACTCTTGCAAATGTTTTTAAAAAGTTTTAAAGGTGCATTTCCAATCGGCAACCTGTGCCGAGATTTGAAACATACAGTGGCCAGATTTTATAGACGGCTAAACATATTCATAATGTTTCATTTAAAAAAATAAATTCTAATAATGCATCCATAGTTACAGTAAAATATTCCAGCCATTAGAGAGCCAATGGATGTTATTACTGATGAGAAATACAACTTCAGTTATTAAATGGCCTGTGTTCTGCGGAGTTTGAAAACGGGTTTTTACACATATTTATTGTGGTGCTTCAATGATAAAAATAAAATAATAAATGAATAAATAAAAGTAGAAGTGAAAAGAGAAAATATTCTTATTTTTAATATTGTTTAAGATTGAGCCATTTTAAGAGCGCCATTCTGAAGATGCACATGCACAATGTGATGTAACACTTCCCTTTCCCTGTTCCGGGTCATTCCACTAACCGGACAACTGTAACAACATTCAGAGCAGTTCTTTTACACAACAACAGCCTTCTGGGATTAGCTAAGACTTTTCTAATGATCAAAAATGTTCAGAGTAGATACATTAAACACTGTTGACTCTATATGCTCGGATAATGGTTTCAAAAGCAGCTGGTTTGCTGTGTGGTTTTTAAAGTGTATTGTACGTGTATAATAAAAGATAAACGTATTTGTACAGTAAATTAAATTTCTGGCCTTTTAAAATTGTCTGCTTTAGATTTTAGTACTGTAAAGAAAATGTTTCTTTTTTGGGTTTAGCTGATTTTCTTTCAAATGGTGCTATCGACCTTCTGTAACTATGTATAATGTGACAGTTTTATGAGCGGTCAGGACATGATGAATGATGTTCCTGCTTGTCATATTACCTCAGAACTCAGTTGGCAATATGAGTATAACTTAGTGGATAAAAGCTTAGTTTTACTAGGTTTATATGTCATCATATTCATCAAAAACCATTAGATTAGAATGATGCAAAATGCATCATTTACTGTTTTTCAAATTTGTCTGTTATATATATAACTTGAACTTCAAGTGTTTATTTTATAGCAAAATCAGGGATATTTGAGTCCATTTTCTAAGGTTACATAACCTCTTGTATATTGACATTTTCTTCTCCTCACGGGTTTGAATCCACTCTTTGCCTGTATATACTGTATACTATGAAACAAATTCATTCTACAAGAATATTACCTTTAGTTTGTGTGTGTGTGATTTTGAAGTGTAAAGACATCATTGAACGTCAAAGAACCATATGCACTGACTCGAGTAAAGGGAAACGAATGGCACTTAAGGTGAAACAAATGCCATCCGACATCAGACAAAGACCATGAAGGTGAATAAAATGAATGTGCATCATACGACTCTGTATGATAAGGCAGAGCACACCCACGCATACTTTGTTTAGTCATTATCGTATAAATTATTGTTATTGTGTTTATTGTTTTCTTTTTTAATTTGGTTGAACCTAAGGTTGTATGTAACAGATCACTCCAATACATCATTTATACAATCATTTGTGAAAGCACTTCTTTTTTTGTAAAAAATAAATGGATACAACAAACTAAATGTCAAGATATAAATGTTACAGGTACCTTGTCAAGAATTTCACTCATGCAACATGCTTTTGTATTAATAAACCTGGATCTGAAAATTGTTACATTTAAAATGTTAATATAAATTTGACATATGATATCCTTTGTAGCCCCATTCAGTCAAAATGGATGAATTTTCTGACCCTTAAATACACCTGATGAATGCTCACTTGTAAATGGAGCAGGCAGTGATTCTTGTAGCATTCAGTGCTGAACGGGAGATGCCTGGTGAAATGAAAGGTCTGTGTACAGATCCGAGCGTCCTTAGCAGCTAGACAGGGCAGGTGCCGACCGAAGGGGTGTCGCTGCTGGAAAGCAGCTAGATGCCTTCTGCATGGGGAGGGAATTGCTTGAATGGCTTGTGGAGCTCAGCTGACACTGAAAGACCAGAGTTGCTCATGCCGGCATCACTGATGTGTGTTCTCCATGGCGTCTGGTACACACTAAGGCTATGGCTTGTAAAATGTATGGCATTGCTTGTAAATCTGAACAGCTCCCATCTTCCCTGGTGTTTGGTGTGCTTTATAAATATCCTATAAATGATGATGCTGAATACTGTAAGCATTGCAATGTACTGAATGCAGTTTCTGAAAACGGTTCATTATATCATTCCTGATATTGCTGAGATGTGGGTGTTTCTATTAAAATTTCTATTTATTTAAAGCATATTTGAGTTCTGGGATCATTGTTATATGTCTTTTTTGTCATCTCATAATGACCAGAACACACACAATCCATTTCAAATGTAATTACTTTCTAAGCCACACCTGTTCCCGGTATTTACCTGAGAACTAGTGTAGCTCATCAGAAGCCAGGTAGGATAGAAAACCTACTGGATAGTAGCTCTCCAGGACCAGAGTTGGAGACCCCTGTTCTAAAATGATAAGCCTCTATGTTTGTGATGGGAAGGTCACCGCTTGGAACTCTGGCCTTAGCAGTGTAGTTACACACAGGGGAGCCCCGGAGCAAGGCCCTTAACCCCCAGCTCCAGGGAGTCACAGGCTGGCTGACCCTGTACTCTCACCCACTAGCATGCTCTCACTTCTTCATGTCATGGAGAGCAGGATGTGGTAAGTGAAAAGAGAATTTCCCCCATGGGGATTAATGAAGAATCCCTAATATATATGGATGTATGCATTAAATAAGATAAAATTGTCACCTTGGGGATATTTGTAAGATGGTTATTTACTTTTACATGCTATTGTGTGGGCGATCATTTCAACTGCATAACTGATCTGAGTCTTCATATCATATATAAGTCCAGCCCAAGCTGTTTGAGTATCAAGTATATAACTGAAAAAGTGTGTGCAAACTGAGTCAAGCTGAAACAAAAGCATCAGGTAAGAAAAATAATCTTAGCATCAGTTAAACTGGTCAAACACCATCTGCCAAATATGCAAACTGCCGCATATTCATTTCAGTTTGGGAACAGGAAATGGATCTTTAAAATTTTACTTCTGCTTTATTTGATATTCATAGATTAGATTGAAATATCCTGGTCCTTTTCCAAATCTGGAATCAACTGTAAAGGTTTATGCACATATAACATTTACAGGTTGTGTATTATTTCTAAAGGAGGCTATTTTGGAGCTATGAAAATCATGCTTCACAGCAGCTTGTGCACAAGTCTCATTTATCGTCATTACTTTTGTTTCCGTCCTCGTATTTCTGCGTAATTATCTATTCTGGTTTAACCTGAGCTGCAGGTAATGCGAGTCTTCGGATGGTACAATTTGCGTGATTAAATAGTTTTTTTTTTGTGTTGAGTAACACTCCACTGAACCTGCTCACTGTCTGTAATAAATCACTTTTATCCACGGACAGCTTGCAACTTTCACACTGTCAAGACGTTCAGATCTCCTAGATGTTCAAACATATACAGGTTGCCAGATGATAACATTGGTACTGTGAATAAGTCCAGAAAACTGTAGTAAAAACGGACCAATTTCAATTCCCTCCGATGGTGGATTCTAGATATTACTTTGTCTCTTTGGTGGAATTGTGCTGGGAAACTGCTGAATACAGACAGTAAATGCACTGAAGACGGGGGGATGTGTCATGTAGGAGACGGTGCTGTAATTGCTGAAAGTCTTATCAGAGGATTTCTTAAGCAGGTAGATGATCTGCACCCTTTGTCAGCAGTTAAAATGGAATTTTATTCATACATATGATCTTAGTGAGCCTGCACTCACTAAGGGATAGATATGTGATGTAATCCGTACGTTAGTTTCCCTGGTTACTGACAGTTGGGCATGCTGTCCCATATCCTCTAACTGTGGGTTGATGACATTGTGCCTTCCTTGATCCCCTGAGACCTGCAGTACCTCCTTCTTCCTACAGCTGTACCAATGCAGACAGCAGGCAGCTGACGACTTAGGCCATCTCTGTTCTTGCTGCCACCTGCCTCCGAGCACATTTAACATCATGCACGCTGCTGTTCAGTCGTCCACCTGCAGGGGGAGACATACTCTACTGTGGAGAGGCAGGCGTACGAGCCGTGACTGCAGTCCTTTGCAGCGCTTGTGGGGGGGGCAGCAACAGCCTTTACACAGTCTGGTGCTTCATGCTTTAGCTTTGCCAGTGTAGCAGAGAAAGCACCTGTAGAGCCGCCCTGCTGGGGGACTTCTGACAATGGGACCTGCTTCCTGTCAGAGCTTAGTGTGGCCACCTCTGTGGGGATCCACATTTGCTGCTGGCGGTGACTGATGATTTCTAATCACAAAGTGAGTCATGTAGTGTAACCTCCTTATGCCCCAGTCCGCCGTTTTCCAGCCTCTTCTGCCCCGACACTCTTTCCGTAAGGTCATTTCCCCCAGGGCACACCATGAACACATACTACCAAGTGGCTCATACCAGTGACAAGTATCACACTGCTGTTAACCGGATGGTTCAGCATCAGGTACGTTTCTGAAATGTTCATTTTCAAAGGAAAAGCACAACATAAAAACAGGGAGACAACGTTTTACTACAGGGTAGTGTGCAAATTGTTGGACATGTGTACATGACCAGGTGCCAGGTGCAGCGCAGACATATTCTCCGCTGCATTTGATTACGTGACAAGTGCTCTTGCAGCCTTTTGGATAATTAAATTAAAAGTTGATTATTCACAAAGCTTTTTCTTCGTCTGCGCCAATTAAAGTACGTTCATAATTGAACTATTCATACATATGCTTATTTAATTTATTGTTTATATGTCTATGTATATCTCACAGAGATGCCTCTCAGACTGACACAAGTTACATCCGAACGATTGTAATACTCAAGCCGTTTGCTATCTGGCAGATGTCTGCTCAAGGTCAGTTTTGAATCTGCAGCAGTTCTGACTTGTTTGCAATCTTCTCGCAATGTTTTTAAAGTTGCCTAATACACATGACCTCGCGTAGAAATCCTTCCAGTTATTGCATCGTTCAGACAGCAACTTGTGTGGACCAGGCAGACAAATGAGTGTTCAGAAATGCTCTGTACAAAGGCACACCTGGGCAGTTCGAAAGGCACAGGAGCACGCCACAACTGCCCTAACCCAACCCTATTTTACCCAAAAAGGGAAGAACAAAGAGAAACTCAAACACAATAATGTACCTTTAATTTTTAAGCATTGTGATGAATGCCCTGCAGGGGGTGCTCCAACATCACAATGCATCCATCCCTCATGGTATGGGCTGGAAGAACTGATGAACATAGTTTCATCATATCCACATCCATATTGTAATCAGCAATCACACTGAGTACACACACATATTATCATCCGGCTGTTTGGGCTGGAAAGGGAGGGGGGATTTATTATTATAAGGTATGTATTTAGCTGGCATTCACCATTAGAGTGGGTATGAGGCAGGAATGTGCTTCACACTCCTGAAGGAGCGGGGGGGGGGGTTCCTTGTGGTTACCTCACTGGCCGGCTGTGGGGGGACTCCTTGTGGTTACCTCACTGGCCGACTGTGGGGGGGCTCCTTGTGGTTACCTCACTGGTCGACTGTGGGGGGGCTCCTTGTGGTTACCTCACTGGCACCGGGTCTCTTCTTGGTTGGGTTCAGGGGCCCAAGGAGCTGCGGCATCATCACTGACTTAATGAGACTCCAGTCAGTTGGCTGCTCTCTAGAGGGAGAACTTCTTTGCTGGAATAACAGAGAGGTCAGGCCGGCTTGCTTGGCAAAACCCCTTTGAGGGCATCTCACCACGTGGCTGATCATTTCTGAATACAGACTGATATCTGAGCACTGTAGGACATCCTCAGGGCTTCCTTGGGACTATGGCTGCCGCACAGCAAAGATCTAGCGTGAAGGATTCCTCTGAGGGACTCTCTGTCTTCGTGTCAAAGAGAAGATTGTATAAATACAGCACATACGAAATTTTCTATGAATGCTTGTGGCATTCCCTAGGCAGTTTTTAATGTCCCATTTGAGAAAATGTAAAACTGACAAACACTTCTTATAAGTCAGCTGTTAATGAGCTGAAAGAAAAACGCCTGACAGAATGGAGAAATAGAGGTTTATTTTCAGGAGATGATGTCCTATCTTGATAGTGGATATAACCTCACTATGTTCTGCCTCTGGGAGCAGAGAGAGATCATGTTTTTTTGGTGCTATGTCAGTTCCCTCACTCTCTGGTCCTTCACATGGAAATTCCTGGAGTGTTTAGCTCAACTGGGCACAAATGCCTTTCACGTTCACGGCTCGTCTGGCGTGTCTCTGGTGTGCTGTGTGGGGGAACCTTCACCCTCGTGTCTGAAATGCAGATAATCTGGAGATGGAACATAACCCCAGAAAAAGTGTCATGCCTGTCTGTTTCACTCTTCCCTGTGTTACAGTATTTCATCTATTCTTCAGAATTTCATGTTTGTCTTCTCAGTCTGTTTCAGTATTCCCTGTGTTTGATGTAATGCTTGCTTTACTCCCTATCCTCCATTGCTTTCTGTCATAGTTTCACAAGATCACTCTCAGGATTCCTTTCTGTCTGTCTCCTTCCACCGCTGCCTGTCTGTCTCCCTCCACCGCTGCCTGTCTGTCTCCCTCCACTGTTGCCTGTCTGTCTCCCTCCACTGTTGCCTGTCTGTCTCCCTCCAATGTTGCCTGTCTGTCTCCCTTCACTGCCAACCACCTGTCTCCCTCAACTGCCAGCTGTCTGTCTGTCTCCTTCTCCTGCTACCTGTCTGTCTCCCTCCACTGTTGCCTGTCTGTCTCCCTTCACTGCCAACCACCTGTCTCCCTCAACTGCCAGCTGTCTGTCTGTCTCCTTCTCCTGCTACCTGTCTGTCTCCCTCCACTGTTGCCTGTCTGTCTCCCTCCACTGCTGCCTGTATCCCTCTGCCTATCTGTCTCCCTCTACTGCAGACTGTCTCCTTCCACTGCTGTCTGTCTACCAGTACCACTTGTAAAGGTCACACAGGAGTGAAAATGAGGTGAGTTGTCCGGGACTGTAGCCACAGATCACTTTCCAGAACTCTGAACAGTGCAGTGTTGCAGGAATGAAGGGCCATGAATCATTAGACCAAGGCCATAAAAACTTCACTTACCCCCAACCTCAGCTGATCTGTGGGTCCGTCAGCAAGGCCCTTAACCCCGTCGTTCCCTGAGTACTCCACAGGTGGCTGCTCTTCGCGGCTGGCTTGCTCTCAACTACAGAGAGTATCTTTCATTCATTCATTCATTAATTCAATCATTCATTTATTTTGGGATATCCCGGATGAAGGCCAAGACAGGTTTATTATTATTATTATTATTATTATTATTATTATTATTATTATTATTATTGAGAAGAAGAAGATCCACATCTGTAGCATCTTGATTAAAATGCAGATTAAAATGATTTAATATCTGAAGTAAAGTTTTGCCCTCATGGAGGAATCAGGGTTGCTGGCCGGTGAACTCACATGTTATCTGAGTGCCTCAAGCACTGAGGGCACAGCCTGCGAATGCACTGCCTCCTACCATCGCCATGGAAACATCACTGTGTGCAAGGAGAGCTGCATATCCATCAGGGTGCCGCAGCGGGGTGCTGGCCTCCTCCTCCAGGATGCCGAACTTTTGGTGAGAAGTGAACTTATCAGCATTCATAACGGGGAGCTTCCCCAAAGCCTGTGCTGTCCCTGCAGGCATGCACACATGGAGGCAACATGAGCGGCATGCATTCATGTAAAGACAATGTAATCCTTTGGGCCCCTTATCGATGAGCAGGAAGGCTGCAACGAGGACATATTCCATGATTTGTCATTTTTCACCAGGATCGTGTCTGTGCGCATCACAATTTACCGGAGTGATGGTCGAGTTGCAGAATTACACACAGCTGGGCCTTCAGGCCTGGTGTGACTGAAGATGCGAGAGAGAGAAGCATGGAGATAAAGGCTAGTTTCTCCATCTTGCCTTGGCTGTAAAGCACTTTGAGTCATTTCAGCAGTTACTGGGTCTGCTGGACAGCCCCCTGGGAGAGGTTACAGACTGTTTTTGCGCCAGGATTTCTGGCCCTTAATTAAACCTATTTTGTGCTTTAATTGGAAGATTTAGAGATAAAACACTCATCAGAAAAGTTAAGCGATAAGTACTGCTACTCCCTTTCTTTTTTGTCCTTTCCTGCAAATGCTACGCTTTAACTAATGCACAACTGATTTCTCAGCAAATCTCATTAAAGCTGTGTTGTGTTTATGGGACTTAGAGAACCACAAGCCCATGATTGCTGACTGTGCCGTAGGTCTCAAAGCTCCTATATTCCCCTCAAACATGCCGTTAATTGACCGAACTGCACTTTCTGATTGTCTGGACCTGTTAGGACACATTATCACACCTTCATCACCATCATCAGCATCACTATCATCTCCATCAGCTTTAATCTTGCTACTGTTTGCTGGGGCTGCAGGAATGACCACTGAGGCCATGATCTCAAATCGAAGGATATACCTTCAAGCTCCACTTTACCAATAGCACCTTGACTATGACAATAGTAAATGTCAGTGTCACTTTGTCACAATGCATCCCTGGGGAGACACTGCACACTGCGGACACTCTGCACCTGAGGACACATTGCACCCTGGGGATTCTCTGTGCCTGGAGGACACTCTGCATCCTGGGAAACACAGCATGCTGTGGACACTGTGTCCTGGAGATACTCTGCACCCTGAGGACACTCTGCATCCTGGAGATACTCTGCACACTGTGGACACTCTGCCTCTGGGGACATTCTGCACACTGTAGGCACTCTGCACCTGGGGACACACTGCATTCTGGGGATACTCTGCACCCTGAGGACATTCAGTGCCCTGGGGACACACTGTGCCCAGGGAACACTCATGTTACGTGGCGTAAGTGTTTGCAGGAGGTCCTGGCAGATTCTCCGGACTTCTCACGCTCATCGCCATTCGCTGCTTGCTCCCTTCAGGTCCACCTCCCGGACCTGGCCACGCCCCCTGTCTTCAACACTACTTCCTGTTTCTGCAAAGAAAAGACCACAGCTCGCACACCTTGAAAGCTCTTGCTCATTGCTTGATTTATTATTGGATTGTTGATTGGTTTGATTGCTTGTGTATGACCGTTTTGGTTTATGATTTTTGCTTCGCCCTTTTTCGGTACTTCTGCCCTGGTTTGTTGTTTTTCTGGTTTGACCCTTTGCCCGTTTTTGACCACCCTTTGCCTTCTCCCTTTGGTACCGTTGTTTGGGTTTTGTGTGCTTGCTGTGTGTGTTTGTAACTAGGTGTGTAAGGAGTGACTGCCATTTTTGTTTTGTGTGACGGGTTGCTTATTTGTTGGTTTGGTTAGGGAGCTAGGAGTTAGTATTGTGGTTGTGTTTGTAATTTGTTAGCTTACATTGGGTTTTGTTTGGTAGCAATATTTTGTTTGTCATTTTGCCCATTGTCACTCCCAAAGTCTGTTACACCTGGTGTTTGTGAAAGTTTTTGTGAAAAATAAAAAACATAAAAAAGATCCCTTTTGTTTCCTGTGTTCCCTTTCCCTATTCCCCACTCATCTCGTATCCCCTTTCCTTTTCTGATGGTCTCCAAACCTAGACTGGGGATCGTAACACTCAGCACACCTGGGGAGACACTGCACCCTGGGGATTCTCTGAGGCTGGAGTGGATGTCAGGTGATCATTGCTGAAACATCCTGAGATGACCATCTGTGGCTCCTTCCACTGGTGCCTCAGCAGAATTTTCCCACTGGGTCCTGTGGAGCACTCTGTTGTGAATGCAGAGGTTATTGGGAAGAGTGTGTCCCTCACAGTGCTGAACATGTAAGGTTGTTTGTCATTCGCAAAAAGGCAGAAATTCGGCAACCAGCCATCATCCTCCGCAGCATGGAAGATCACCTGCTTGCAAAGCCAGAAATAAGCTTCGCTCATTCAAAACACTGTTGATATGCTAATAGACCAGTTTCAAAGTGTTCATTATTTAACCTTTGGTCAGGACACATTGGCTTAGTTTACACTTGGTTTTAAAATCTGTCTTAGTTAATAAGTAGACAGCTGAGGCACACTGCTGTTCACATCTGTGTCTATCAAGCTTCTCCAAGGTGTCCAGCTGACCATTTGTATTTTGATTTCATTACTGTACTGCGCACAAGCATTGTAACGTCCTTCTTAGGGACGCAGAGGATACATCAGGACATGTTAGCATTTACACTACAAAAGGAATGTGATCAAATGTGTCACAGACTACCTAACATGTAGTCTGAGTTGTCATTTATTCTTGTACTTGGCACTGTCTACTTGCAATCTACTTGCTTTAATTTTGTGTCATTTGGGAATGCTCTTCTGTGGTCATCATTTCTGTCTATTGAATCAGTAGAAATACAATCATTTAATTTTACATATCCTATCCTAGGCAGCACAAGGGACAAAACTGGGGTAAAAAGAGATAACAGAGTCCAGCCTAGAAGGAATATCAGTCCATTACAATGAACACAGCTGCACACAAATTAGAGAATGCAGAATGACCCCACAGGAAATCCAAACAGCATGGGGAGGAAGCACATGCAGAGTCCACACAAACAGAGCAAAGGCTCCAGCCCTAAAGGCGTGAGATAACAGCGCCCCCTAATGACCCGGTCCGCCCCACATCTCTGCAGTATGCACACTAAGTAAACGATGCATGCAGCCAAAGCTGCTGAAACACTGGCCAGCTCCTCTGCTCCCACAGCAATGGAGGACCGCAGCTGGGAATGCGGTAATGTCGTGCTGTCGGAGCTGGATGCCGTTCACCATTCCCGCTAGGCTTGCATACTGTTTTTGAGAATTGGCCGTGTAATGCGAATGATTCACTCAGCCACAGACTAGTGTGGCAGTGTGCAGATGACTAACTTCCTCCACCGTGGTTAAAGGAAGGAAATGTGAGGGTGATATGCAACACATGTGATATGCAGCTGCTAAAAGACCTTTCAGAACATCGCAGACAGGCCGCAGTGTTTTCCTCAGGTGAGCAGACCTGCTCCTTCACGCAGTACTAGAGGCTGAGCTGTGGACTGTTCATTAAAATGTCTCATTTTAGCAGTGTGATACTCCATGTAGCCTTTTTCATGCTGGGATCCTCTCTCTGCTCCTTCCAGTGCCTGCTAAATGCAGTTTCTGTAGTCTCTAATCAGCCATCCTAACCCCTAACCCTCACTGACGATCCACCCTAAACCCTAACCCTCACTGATCATCCACCCTAATCCCTAAACCCTCGCTGTTGATCCGGCCTAACCCCTAACCCTCACTGACGATCCGCCCTAACCCCTAAATCCTCACTGATGATCCGCCCTAATCCCTAAAACCTCACTGATCATCCGCTCTAACTCCTAACCCCCACTGATCATCCAGAAACATGTTTTAGCGGGCTCTAATCAACCTAGACTCCTACAATTTTATCTCCAACCCAAAATATATACAGATAAAACAACTTGGACCATTATACAAGAAACTCCGTATGGCCGTCCTATTGTCTCTGATTCTGATAGTGAGTCCTATATTGCATGCTTTATTGACTATTATCCATCCATCCATTTTCTCCCACTTATCCGAGGTCGGGTCACGGGGGCAGCAGTCTCAGTAGGGAAACCCAGACTTCCGTCTCCCCGGCCACTTTATCCAGCTCTTCTGGGGGAATCCCGAGGCGTTCCCAGGTCAGCCGAGAGACATAGTTCCTCCAGTGTGTCCTGGGTCTTTCCCGGGGTCTCCTCCCAGTGGGACATGCCCGGAACACCTCACCAGGGAGGCGTCTAGGAGGCATTCTTATCAGATACCTGAGCCACCTCATCTGGCTCCTCTCGATGCGGAGGAACAGTGGCTCTACTCTGAGTCTCTCCCGAATGACCGAGCTCCTCACCCTACTCACAATCTCGTTCTTTCGGTCACTACTCACAGCTCGTGACCATAGGTGAGGGTAGGAACGTAGATCGACTGGTAAATCGAGAGCTTTGTCTTTTGGCTCAACTCCTTCTTCCCCATGACAGACTGATGCAGTGCCTGCATCACTGCGGACGCTGCACCGATCCGCCTGTTGATCTCCCGCTCCATCATCCCCCCACTCATGAACAAGACCCCGAGGTACTTAAACTCCTCCATTTAGCGGAGGACCCCATCCCCGACCCGGAGAGAGCATTTTACCCTTTTCCGGCTAAGGACCATGGTCTCGGATTTGGGGGTGCTGATTCTCATCCCAGCCGCTTCACACTTGGCTGTGTCCTGTCCCAGAGAGAGCCGAAGGTCACAGTCCGATGAAGCCAACAGAACCACATCATCTACAAACAGCAGAGACCTAATCCTGAGGTCACCAAACTGGACACCCTCAAGACCCTGGCTGCGCCTAAAAATTCCGTCCATTAAAAACTATGAAAAGAATCAGTGACAAAGGGCAGCCCTGGCGGAGTCCAACCCTCACCGAAAACAAATCCGACTTATTGCCGCTCATGCGGACCAGACTCTGCCACCAGTCATATAGGGACTGAACAGCCCTTACAAGGAAGCCCGGCACCGCATATTCCCTGAACACCACCCACAGGACTCCCTGGGGGATGCGGTCGAACGCCTTCTCCAAGTCCACAAAACACATGTAGACTGGTTGGGCAGACTGCCATGAACCCTCCAGAACCCTGCAGAGAGTATAGAGCTGGTCCACTGTTTCACGGCCGGGGCAAAAACCACACTGCTCCTCCTTTATCCGAGGTTCGACAATCCGGAGGACCCTCCTCTCCAGAACCCCCAGATAGACCTTACCAGGGAGGCTGAGGAGTGTGATCCCCCTATAGTTGGAGCATACCCTCTGGTCCCCCTTCTTAAAGAGGGGGACCACCACCCCGGTCTGCCAGTCCAGAGGCACCTTGAAGCCATCCAGAAGTCGTTTTTTATGGCCTCACGAAACTCCTCCCATACCCGTGTTTTTGCCTCCGCGACCGCCGAAGCCGCACCCTGCTTGGCCTGCCGGTACCTGTCAGCTGCCTCTGGAGTCCCATAGGCTAAAAAGGCCCGATAGGACTCTTCAGCTTGACAGCATCCCTCATCACTGGTGTCCACCAGTGGGTTCGGGGATTGGTGTCATGACAGGCACCGACCACCTTACGGCCACAGCTCCGGTCAGCCGCCTCCCCATTCGGACTCAATGTCCTCCACCTCCCCCGAGACATGGGAAAAGTTCTGCCAGAGGTAGGAGTTGAAACTCTTCCTGACAGGGGATTCCGCCAGACGTTCCAAGCAGACCCAGTGGAGCCAACCCACCACCAGGTAGTGATCAGTTGACAGCTCTGCCCCTCTCTTCACCTGAGTGTCCAAGGCATGCGGTCGCAAATCCGACGACACGACTACAAAGTCGATCATCGAACTGCAGCCTAGGGTGTCCTGGTGCCAAGTGCACATATG
>JABFEA020000017.1:6607005-6617017 GCA_019775915.2 Cyphomyrus plagiostoma | reverse complement strand
GACTATGTCTAGCCGGAACTTCACAACCTCGCGCACCAGCTCAGGCTCCTTCCCCATCAGAGAGGTAACATTCCATGCCCCAAGAGCTAGCTTCTGCAGCCGAGGATCGGACCGTCAGGGGCCCCGCCTTCGGCCACTGCCCAGCTCACATGGCACCCGACCCCTATGGCCCCTCCCATAGGTGGTGAGCCCATTGGAGGGGAGACCCATGTGCCTTGTTTGGGCTGTGACCGACCAGGCCCCATAGGTACACGCCTGGCCACCAGGAACTCGCCGTCTAGGCAAGAGAAAACGTGGTTCCATAAAGTTCCTCTTCATAAGGGTCTTTTTGATTATTGACTATTAAATTAAATGCATGTATCAGATTACTTGTTTAATTAACAAATTCACTCCTTTCCAAGTACTTTGACAGTCTCATTTAGGATTACAGACAGTTGTTGTTCAAAGCATACAGATCCATCCTGGCAAGATGAATAACTACAAATAGTGAAAATCAGTCTAACAAGGAATGATTTTAAATTGGACCCAGCGTATTTTTGCAGGTACATTAGTCTTAGGAATGGGGATAAGCCAGTGAAGCCAAACTTCACAGAGGTTGTTCTCAATCATTCATGCATTTTCATCAGTCAATCAAGCTGTTAAATAACATAATTAATAGAATTTCTGCACAGGCGCAGTGTAACCTTCCACAACATAAAAATACAGGGTATTTTCAGCCTGCAGAACAAAGAATAACCTACAGAACCTATTAGTCAGATCTAAATTCTCATCCAGGCCTGCAGCAGCTCATTCTCCTTGGAACAGGTATTCAAAAGCTCAGACTCCTCTCCAGTGCAAGTCAGGATGTTCCCATCTGGCAGTGAATGTCTTTACAAACAAGCAGTTTGGTAATTATTTGCATAAGTTATATCAAAATATACACTGGCAAAACACAACATAAATTGCAAATTAGTCTTAAACGGCATTTTTATCACCAACAAGAAAACAGAACAAGAGTACTCACCTGATCACACAGTTTACTGAACATGGGACAGTGTACCTCTTTAGCCAGGCTTTTGGATAGTAAAATCCCCTTTTCTAAGGTGAATGGGAGATCTGGTTGTTCATGGTCATTTGAGATTAAAGGTGGAAGGGGGGATTGGTGCCATCATCCTGCCGCTCTTGCAGATCACTTAAGCTGTTGACAGTAGTTTGGCTTGACGCCAAAACCTCTGAAATCCTCATGTCTGTGCTTCCTTCCAGGTCTCTCTTTTAGGCAGGCTGCCATAGTTACTTTAGTACTGACGGAGGTTAGGTTAGGTTTAGGGCAATAACTCTCCTCCATCTTCTCTTTTAGCTAGTGTTATGTGAATGCATGCGTTGGGGTTGTATATGTGAGTCTTTGTGCCCTTGATAGGTCATTGGAATCAGCTGGGATAGTTTAACAGTGCCCCACTTTACCTCTTTGTTAAGTGGGAGGGGCTTGGCCTATAAAGGCTTCCGCTGTGCTGCTGCTCGAGACTCCTGCACTACTATTGCTGTTGTTGTTAGTATTACAGCAACTCCTTTAAGGTTTTTTCTGGTATTGAGTGGAGACAACCAAGGGTAGTTTGCAAGCAAATAAATCTCTGTGTAGTTGACCCAACTGTTAAAAACACTAGGTAAGGGGGCAGGTGCCATTCGTATGTTTGGTTATGTTGTTTTTTTAAGTGGGGAGTTCTGTTTTGTTTTGTTTTCTTTGGCACTGTCCCATGTTGGTCTCCTGCTCTGGGTTTGCCCTGTGCCTACAATAAAATAGGGTGTATGCAAGTGGAGTGTTTGTGTTGTGTTGCCTCTTGGTCCATGTTCCATGCCTGACCTAGACCAGGACATGTTACAGCCAGGCTGCCATAGTTACTTTAGTATTGCTGGAGGTTAGGTGTAGGACAATAACTCTCCTCCATCTTCAATTTTCCGAGCTGATCCCGAGCCGACCCTACACCGCTTGAACCCTCACCTGGACTTCTCGGAGATAACTACATGAAACCAACTGGGACTTTTAAAAGTATATGGACTCAAAGTATTGTCAATGTAAATTGCAGTTTCACCCTCCCCGATCGCCCAGAGGAGGATGGGGTCCCCTTACGAGTCTAGGTTCCTCTCAGGGTTTCTTCCTGCTAGAGGGAGTTTTTCCTTGCCACTGTTGCCACAGGCTTGCTTGGTGGGGTTCTGGCCGGTTAAATGTAAAGTGCTTTGTGACAATGACTTGTTAAAAGTGCTATATAAATGAAACTGAATTAAAATTGAATTGAATAAAAACACACATAGAGTGGACAACCCAAAAGAGAAAAGCAAGTGAAGGCAAGTGGAACTAAACTCATGGCCCCTGTACGGCCGTAATGATAGATGGGGTCCCCACCTAAAAAGAATGGACTTTCTTAAAAATACTTTGCATTTAAATTATTTAGAATGATCTTTTATCGTAAAAAAACTTTTTTTTTCCAAGCCCCTGGTGGTGGAGGGAGGTATTTAAGGCAGGATACCATTCAATTAATTTTAATTCCGTAGAATGGATATGTTTAACGAATTTGACTGAATGTGATAAACTTAAAGACACATAGGACACGCAAATTGTGGAATTTTACAAAAGGCACAGGTTGTTTTACATTACATGGTTTATTAACTAGTTTTATAGCTAGATGGGTATAAAGCTAGCCATCTAGGTATCTCATGACTCCTTGAGATATAGATATTAAGGACTAGATCCCAATATATTTTGTATACCTGTCAACTCATTCTCCATCCTATACCACAGTCCCCAGCCCTATGTATTTCCTCATTCACAATCCTAACTCCCTTCCCAAAACCCCTACTTGTAAATTTAGATTATCATCACTTAGATATAAAATCATTGACCCATTCACATTTTTATTTAGCTATTCATTCATTCATTCATTCTTTATTTCTTTCTTTCTTTCTGCATAAGGTAAACTTCTCTGAGCAAGACTTCCTGTCTAAACACCTTCCCTGAGGTACTTCTGTTTTTCTGAGTAGACAGAAGCATGCCCCTCCTTCAGAAAAGCTTTTGCAATGTTTGCACACTATGGCCCAGAAGGAGTCACTGTGTTAGTGTCGCTGTTAGGGCTTCTTGAAGGAACCTACAGAAGATCCCTTAGGCTTCCTGGCATCATTCTGTCAATGAGTACATCTCTTTGTATAATTTATGGAATGTTCCCGTACCTAAGGGTCCTCACACTGTTGTAGTTTTGGCATTACTATGGGCCACAGCTGAGCACTGCCTGCGTATTTCATAATGAGTATTAAGGCGTGGGGTCGTCCAGAGAGGAATGTCAGATGTGGTGCTTTGGGATTGCACCTGTTTAGGAGCTGCCTTACACGACTGTGTGTTGGACTGTGGCCAAGTGTTCCGTGTGGGAAAGCGTTTTTCTGTGTGGGAAAGGTCCCCATCGTTAGACTGATCGCTGAGCCTCACCAGCTGCAGGCTGTTTTGACTGGAATGGGGAATGTTAATCCGTCCATCCTGCTTACCCCGTGCATGCTAGCCAATGATGAGCAGTGCATGAAGCTGAGGAGACCTGAAATGTTTGCACATAAGTCTGAGGGCAGATGTCTCATCTTTTTATTGTGTGAAGAATATCTTCACACATGCAGGGTAGCATGGAACTACAGTCTTCTGCTGATTGATTTCCTTGGTGAAGAGAGTGTAGAATTTGGTCATTTCATTACCCTGACTTTCCTGGAGATTTTACTAATGGTGAAGCTGAAAATGTCCAGCTAATGGTGTTATCGAAAAGCTTTGCAGAACTTAATTTAATATTTTTTATCAATTTGCTGTGATTAAGAAACCTAATGGCTATGAAACAGTTGCTAGTAGCTTGGTGGGGATCAGTGTTGTCCCAGTCTATGCTGATCCTGATATTCACAGCCTGGTCCCACATCCCCCAGCCTGTATTTTTCTCATGTTCCTCAGCCTGCATGGGTCCCATATCTCCCAGCTTGTGCTGGTCCTACATCTCCCAGCCTGTGCTTGTCCTGTGCCCAATACAGCACCTATGGGAAGTGGAAGAATGGGAGATTCTCATGTAGTATGTGTACAGTTCTCGCTAAACAATAAAGCGACCACTGTAGTCCACTGTAAATACAGACAATATGTTTTGCAATAAAATGGCAGGATGCAAGGATCAGTGTTATGGTGGGGCATGAGGAAGGCGAGACAATCTGCATAGCAGTCTCAACAAAGGGGTTTAAGAAATAAGAACACAAAGAATGAACCACAAAATAAAGGGACCATGAGGGGTCAAAACAAAACAGAGAAAATAAGAACTAACTAGAACTAACCACAAAGAACCAAAAACTACAAGTAAGACGTGGGGACCAAGCAAGGAGTATAATGATGCAGCAACTAACATACAGCAACAACAAGGCAACACAACTGAACAGAATGACCAACTAAGGAACAGAACGAGGAAGGCAGGCACTTAAATACACAGGCACAGTAACAGGTGAGGGTTATAACAAACACTTAATGGTTCAAACGCTATGAGAAACCAGGATAACAAGACTTAAAACTGGGGCACAAGAATTAAACAAATAAATAAGGAACCATACCTAAAAACACAGCAGGAATAAATCAAATGTGGCTAGCAATCTCTGTTTTAGTGCATCCCAAAGGGGTTTCATGGGGTTGAGGTCAGGATTTGGTGGGGGCCACTCAAGTTCTTCCACACCAAACTCATCCAACCACATCTTTATGGACCTTGCTTTGTGCACTGGGGCACAGTCATACTGGAACAGCAAAGGGTTCCTTCCTCAAACTGTTCCCACTGAGTTGGAAGAATAGAATCAAACAAAATGTCTTGATATGCATACCAAGACATTTTGGAAAATTCAACATCAGTGCCTGACCCCACAAAATGCTCTTCTCGACATATGGGCAAAGAGTCCCACAGACTTGTTCCAAAATCTTGTGGAAAGCACCCCCAGAAGAATGGCAACGGTTATAGTTACAAAGGGGGGTTAGCGCCATATTGATGCCTATAGATTTGGAATGGGAAGTTATAAATGTTCCTGTGGGTGTAATGGCCAGGTGTCCGAATATACAGCATATGTGCACATTTTCATATAGATGGTGACAAAGCTGCAAGCTAAAAACACGGAATTAACTTTTGATAGTCAGTATAATCCATCTTACTTCAGGTGTAAGTATACTTTAATTTCTATCAAAATGCAGCATATTTCCATCTACATCGATTTAAATTTCGTTAGCTTTTGAATTGAAAGTTAACTGTTTTGAGCAGAGTATGTAAATGACAATTTTGCAGTAGTTACACAGAACTTTGCTGGTATTGAACATTGAGAGAGACAAATTTTATGGTACCCTTCCATAAAAAACAAACCGAAAAACACAAGTGTCTCGTAAATAACTTGAAGCTGACAAGCTGGACTGCGCAGCTCCCTTCCCCTCTATTTTAAGTCCACTTTAGACACTTATGGCTTGGTGGGTGTCCTTTCCCCATATGCTCCCTCCTATTTTAACGACACCTTAGTTTACACACTTGCACACCACCAGTGATCAAGGTGGATGGTGGCTCTCAAAGCGTCTCCCTGGTTCCCTGGTCTCCCAGGTGAGGGTTCTTGGGGGGATGTAGGTCTGCCTGGGGCTGGTGGGGACCCCGGGCTCTATCCGTACATGTGCGGCCGGCCCCCCGGGGGGAACCTGCGTGCTGCCGCCTGTGGCCGTGCGGCTCCTGGCTTGTGCTCGTCGGTGGAGGGTGCCCGGTGCCTCCCCCCCTGCCTCCTTGGGCGGACGTTCAGCCCTCCAGTGGCAGGAGGCCCATGTACATGGCCGCTGTGGGGCGGCCGGATCATGATCACTCGGGGCCCTCCTGGCTGTCTGGGGGGCGGCGTTGTTGTGGCATCACACACCCATTGGGAATCATTCCATGTTAACCTACACACGCACACACACACACACGCACACACACGCATGCACGCACACACACACGCACGCACACACACACATGCACACACACACGCACGCACACACACACACACGCACACACACACACACACATACACACATATACATAGACACATATTCACGCCCACCCACATACACACACACACGCACACACATAGCCCAGGGCTTTCTTGCCCTATTTTATCTCTCTCTCTCCTTCTTGTCTGGGTGTGTGTATATGTGTGGCTTCCATCCTTTCTTCTCAGATGCAGATACTGGTGCAGCGATATCCAGACCGTGTTCCTGTTGGTCTGCTAATGCATTTTTCTCTTTGGTATTAATGTATTTAATTCTAGAAGCAGATACTGGCACAAGCATATTCCCTGTTATAATGGTACCATTGGTTTCTTTGTATGTATGCTTTTGTTTGTCTACATGGATCTTGTTTATCAGTTACAGCAGCTGGTGTGATGATACAATGTCCAGTACTAAGATGCAGAAGCTGTCCTTTTGTTACTCGCTCCTTTTGCTCTACTTTTTCTTAAGTTGTCATGTATTATTTTTCTTTCCCTGTTTTTCTCTCTCTACCTGACCCCCCCTTTTTTCTTCTCTCTTTTTCCCTCTCTTCTTTCTCTCCCTCCTCTCTTCCTCTCTCCTATTTCAGTTAACTTTCCCTGTTGGCTCCAGCTTAATGGCGCAATAATCTAAAACGGTGAATAAAGAGTATATCTCAAGTAACAAGAAGAGCTTAATCCGAAGTTCCACTTGGCAAAATAAAAGTGTTGGCACAATAAAGCACCCAGACTGACATCCTGCTTGCTAAACTACCACACGTGACAGGGGTAAAAAAAAATGAAAATAAACTGACAAAAGTTTAATAACATTGTTTATTCCATATTTAACATGAATCAGACTTTGATTTTGGTTATCAATTCAGTTAAATATTCGCTGCTTGCATTTGGCAACAGGTAGTTTGGCCCACTCTTCCTAAGCGTAACATGTCTCAGGTTTGAAGGGTGGCATCTCCGCACTGCAATCTTCATATCTTTCCATAGATGTTCAACAGGATGTGGGCGCATGGAGGGCCATCTAGAAATAGCCCATTCTTGAGATATTTTTTGTCATTATCCTGTTGGAGGACCCATGACCTGCAATTGAGGCTGAGCTTTCTGACACTGGGCAGTTTCACTCCGGGATGCCTTGGTAGTCTTGAGATTTCATTGAGCCCTGCACAGATTCATGGTTCCTCATGCCAGATGCAACAAAGCAGCCCCAAAACAAACCCGAGCCCAGTAGGTGTGGTGCCCCCTCCATGTCTCACAGTAGGTATGGTGCCCCCTCCATGTCTCACAGTAGGTATGGTGCCCCCTCCATGTCTCACAGCAGTTATGGTGCCCACTCCCTGTCTCGCAGTAGGTGTGGTGCCCCCTCTATTTCTCACAGTAGGTATGGTGCCCCCTCCATGTCTCACGGTAGGTATGGTGCCCCCTCCATGTCTCACAGTAGGTATGGTGCCCCCTCCCTGTCGCCCAGTAGGTGTGATGCCCCCTCCATGTCTCACAGTAGGTGTGGTGCCCCCTCACTGTCTCACAGTAGGTATGGTGCCCCCTCTATGTCTCACAGTAGGTATGGTGCCCCCTCCCTGTTTCACAGTAGGTGTGGTGATTTTTTCATTCAAAGCTTCATTTTTCCTTCTGTAAACATAGAGCTGATGTGATTGGCCAAAAAGCTCCAGTTTTGTCTCCTCAGTCCAGACTTTCTCCCAGAAACTTTGGGGCTTGTCAACATGCATTTTGGCAAATTCCACTCTAGATTTTTTATGTTTTACTGTAAATTGTGGTGCCCTCCTAGATCATCTTCTTGTTCAAAATGCAACAGATGGTGAGATCAGAAAGTTGCGTATCTTGATCCTGGAGCTCAGCTTGAATGGTTTTGGATGGTCTCCTTGGTTCTGTTTCTACCATCCACACTATCCTTCTGATCAACCTGGGGCTGCATTTCCTCTTGTATCCACATCCTGGGAGGTCAGCTACAGTCCCATGAACCTTATACTTTCTAATAATATTGGTAACTGTGGTCACAGGAACATGAAGCTGCTTGGAGATGGTCTTATAGCCTTCACCTTTAACACAGTTATCTATAATATTCTTTCTGAGCTCCTCAGACAGCTCTCTCCTTTGCTTTCTCTGGTCCATGTTCAGTGTGGTGCCACAAGTATGCCAAACAACACAGTAGCAGTTTCCCTTTAAATAGGCTGAATGGCTGATGAAAAGCTTGAAGGCACCCGTGATACAAATTAAGGTTAAACTCTTAGTTTGAAACATGACTATAATGTAAGGATAGATAGTTTCTTTAGGGGCACCAACTAATCTGTCCATACTATTTTAGCATATCTTTGTAAAATACACATCAAATTATTCCTTTTCAAAATTTTATTGGTCTACCCTATCCCATACTAAAGGCATGCAGGTGTACCTTAGACAATTTCTTTTAATTGAATCAGTCTACAGGATAAATGAAGCATCGTTTCAATGAGCTGTAAGGGTACAAACAAATTTATCCATTTCCGCATTCATGAATTTTGGAAGATGTAGTGATTGAATGCATTTTGTATCAAAGCAAAGCACAAGTATACACCAGGGGTAGATCTTATTCAAAAAGGGCTGCTGTGTATGCAGTTTTTTACTGCAGCTCCCTGATTAGATTATTAATTAGAGGACTGATTGGCTGAAGAGTCCTCAAATTCAGACCTAAAGGAACATCTGACCAAAATGTTATCCTAAAAACCTGCATATACACTGGCCCTTTGCAGATAAGATTGGCCACCTCTGGTATGCACACTTTAGGTCACATAGTTTATTGAGACGGTGCATGTGTTAAGTGTTTTGAAAAAGGGGACAAGGTATTGAGACAAGTCTGAAAACAATTGTACAAAACTGTAAACGATGCCATTAGGCCTGTTTAAGCCTGTGCATGTTTGTATTATTTGTATAGTTTGTGTAGTATGTGTATTACGTTAGCGTATGTGTACTGTGCACTATGTGTAGTCCATGTAGTGTGTGTATAGTGCATGCATATATTTTGCATATAACTTATGTGTGCTGTATCTATTGTCTATTGCATGTGGTATGCGTGTGTACTGTGTCTATTGCATGTAGTGTGTGCATTGCGCATAGCACGTGTGTGTACTGTGTGTGCACACGCTCATTCCCCATAGCTGCACTAGCTGCAGTCTCACGTTTTACATTTTCAGTGTCTCTGACAGGTCAAACAGAACTGCAGCAGAGGAACATCAAATCTGTTCTTGAGATGTTGTGTTGTTCCTTTACTGAGAAAAAGCAGTCTCACGCAGCAGTCTGTCATGTCAGCGCCTCATAGCGGATCGAATCACAGTGACTTGCGGCCCGCGAGGTGTGGATTATGGATACTGCATTTTATATGCTGAAGCCACAGAGGTTTGAATGAGAGTCTTGACAAGAACTGGGTTTTGGACGACCTTCTCAATAAATCAATAAATCCTGGTGGGGGGCATTTAGGGTGGCAGTGAAGTGGCAGCAGCCAATAAAAGCTAATAGGTTAATTCCACCCAACATGGACCAAAGGCTGCTGTAATCAAACAGTACTCTCTCCATACCAACAACATGCAGATTAAACACAAGGGAAACATAGAAACTGCACATGCACGGCTAGGGAAGGATTCACAGTCACATAAACACAGGGAGAACATGCAAACTACACACACACAGCTGGGGAGGGATTCACAGTTACATAAACACAGGGAGAACATGCAAACTGCACACACACAGAGCTGGGGAGGGATTCACAGTCACATAAACACAGGCAGAACATGCAAACTGCACACAGGCAGAGCTGGGGAGGGATTCACAGCCACATAAACACAGGGAGAACATGCAAACTGCACACAGGCAGAGCTGGGGAGGGATTCACAGTCACATAAACACAGGCAGAACATGCAAACTGCACACAGGCAGAGCTGGGGAGGGATTCACAGTCACATAAACACAGGGAGAACATGCAAACTGCACACAGGCAGAGCTGGGGAGGGATTCACAG
>JABFEA020000017.1:6581763-6597012 GCA_019775915.2 Cyphomyrus plagiostoma | reverse complement strand
GCCCCCCCCGCCGCGCGGCGGCCGCCCCCCCGCCGGGGCGCGGGGGCCGGGGCCCCCCCCCCCCCCCCCCCCCCCCCCCCCCCCCCCCGCGGGGGGGGGGGGGGGGGGGGGGACCGGTGCACTGCCTCCTGTGGCTGTGCGGCTCCTGGCTTGTGCTCGTCGGTGGGGGGCGTCCGGTGCCTCCCCCCCCTGCCTCCTTGGCCGGACGTTCGGCCCTCTGGTGGCAGGAGGGCTATGTACATGGCCGCTGTGGGGCGGCCGGGTCCATGATCACTCGGGGCTCTCCTGGCTGTCTGGGGGGCGCCGGGGCGGCGTTGTTGTGGCATCACACACCCATTGGGAATCATTCCATGTTAACCTGCATATACACACACACACACACACACATGCACGCACACACACACACACACACACACACCACGCACATACAAGATAGCCCAGGGCTTTCTTGCCCTATTTTCTCCCCCTCTTTCCTTCCTGTCTGGGTGTCTGTGTATATATGTGGCTTCCATCCTTTCTTCTTAGAACCAGATACTGGTGCAGCGATATCCAGACCGTGTTTCTGTTGGTCTGCTTATGTATTTTTCTCTTTAGTATTAATGTACAGTGGTACCTCGGTTCTCAAACTCACTAAAACTTGAATTTCTTGAAAGTTGAATAAACCAGTTTGACCTAGAACTCGATTTGAATATCAGAAGTGGAACCGTGAACGTTGACCTAATATAAATTGTACACGCCAGGAGTCATACTACAATACAATTCTTACTTGAACGCCTTCTTCACAGACTGGACGATTAACCAAATAAATCAGCACAACATTACAGTAACTATAACAATAAATAAACCACTAACTTACGTGTACGGTTGGAGCATTTACGTCATTTATTTAAACTTAATTTTACCAGGTAAATTAACTGAAAACCAGTTCTCACTGCTGATATGTGATATTCAGGAGAAATAGCAGATTACGCATCGGAACTGCCTGGGATACAAACATCATGTGTGTAACTAAACTCTATAGCCAATAAGGGCAAAGGTGTGTCGTCATGGAGGCGGTTTGTGCTGCCGGGTGAGAGGTTGCAATTCATCTAACTGTAATGCATTGCGTCGGGATCAGAATGCGTTGCTTTAAGCCAGTGCTGTAAGCAAGTGGAACACACTCAATGACCGGACTGGGGAAACAAACTGAAATGTGGACTTAATACAGAGGACTAATAACAACAACCAGAAACAGCTTATCACATGGGGATCCCGCACAAGGTTAACGAGGGGGCGTGGCACATGGAAGGAGCGGGCGATCGGGGCAGGACAGGGGTAATATTGGGATAAGATTTATCGTATGGGAAGCCATAAAGAAAAAAAATGCTCTTCTTGTTTTATCCTGTTCATTTAAATGCTAAAAAAACATATTTAGGTGTAATTTTGGGGGCCCGGGAACCAATTAATTGGTTTTCCATTATTTATTATGGGAAAAATTCAATCAGAACTGAAACTCTTTTGGATTTGATCCGGAGTACATAACGGATTAAGTTTGAGAACCGAGGTACCACTGTATTTAATTCCAAAAGCAGATACTGGCACAAGCTTATTCTCTGTCATAATGGTACCATTGGTTTCTTTGTATGTATGCTTTTGTTTGTCTACATGGATCTTGTTTATCAGTTACAGCACCTGGTGTGATGATACAATGTCCAGTACTAAGATGCAGAAGCTGTCCTTTTGTCACTCTGTCATTTTGCGCTACATTTTCTTAAGTTGTCATGTATTATTTTTCTTTCCTGGTTTTTCTCTCTCTATCTTTATCTCTTCCATTTCAATTAACCTTCCCTGTCAGCTCCGGCTTAATGGCACAATAATCTAAAACGGTGAATAAAGAGTATATCTCAAGTAACAAGATATACAACTCCTCACTTGGTGGGAAGGGGAGTGGAAACAGGAGGACAGAGGAATAAGGGGAGAAACAGGAATAACTTTGACAATACCGGACCATTATTTTAACTCAAACTGCAATAATGATCTGTGCAATAGCCCTGTTATTTATTATTTATTATCTTCTGAACAATAACCTTATACCAAATATGTATATACTGCTTTTATATTATGTATGTGTACTTATACTGTATTTTTTATTTTATGTTTTATATCCCCCCAATTTTAATTCTTATAACTGTAATGTGTCGGTGCACTGCTGCTGGAACTAAATTTCCCGGAGGAACTTTCCCGAGGGATTAATAAAGGTCTTTCTTTCTTTTCTTTCTTTCTTTCTTTCTTTCTTTCTTTCTCTTTCTTTCTTTCTTTCTATCTATCAATCTACAAGAGGAGCTTAATCCGAAGCTCCACTTGGCAAAATAAAAGTGTTGGCTCAATAAAGCACCCAGACTGACATCCTGCTTGCTAAACTGCTGGACACGACAGGGGTTAAAAAAAAAAACAAAATCAACATGATTGGCTAGCCCTGAGTACTCCCTTCCAGTAAAGTCTTCTGATTGGATAGCCCTGAGTTAATTGTACTGCAGTCGCTGAGGTTAGGGTCAAGGTTCAGCTTGAGCAGCCGGCCCCAATCTCCACCCTGCTCTACCTCTGACTCTCCATCCAGATGCCCGGAGCTGCGCCATGGCCAACTGCCAGTATGGCTGTGAGGTGCTGAAGGGGGAGGTGCACTGCCAGTGCCCATCGCCAGGGTTACGCCTGGGCCCTGATGGCAGGACCTGCGTGGGTATGTAGAGCCTGGCTTCAACACCCAACATGGCAGCCTGCATGCTGTGAGCTGTGAGAGCTGCCAGACAAATGCATGGATGGATGGATGGATGAACAGATAGACAGATGGATGGATGGATGGATGGAGGGAGGGAGTATCATCATTATTATGCATCTCCTTTTCTTGGTTCATTTGCTCTGCATGGAAAATGCTGAATAAGATAAGCGGTTTCAGAAAATAGACATACTGAGACTCCATCACAGGGATGGATATGTTCCTAATGGCCACGTCGGTGATGGTCAGATTGTGTCCTGGGTCCATGTGGCGTCTGACCTGAAGGGGAACCTGAGTCCCACAGAGGCAAGGCAGAAGCCACAGGGGCACCGGGCCTGGTTGATGGTACCAGCTCAGTACCTAATGACTGGGATCGATGTAGCGGAGCAGGACCCATGGTATAGTTACTGTGTGAGAGCCTGGCCGGACCAGAAAAGACCAGGAGGTAGGATGGGCCGATAGGAACAGAGCAGACAGTAAAGACACTGCAATCAGCAAAACACAGAGCAGATGTACCTTATGAAGAGCTGCTGGACTATCTTTATGGATTCTTTTGGGATAATAAGCCAGACAATTTGATTAATGACCTGTAATATATTTTGTGCATTATTATTGAATGGGGCATAAGTGTTAAGTTATTTCCTTTTCTGTTTTCTTTTTGTACAGATGTGCCATTCATCAAGTATTTCATTAACAGCCTTGGGGCTGTGTTTGTGCAGGGGGTCTACATTTGTGGGGGGTGGGGGGTGGGAGAGAGGTCTTTCCATGCTTAATGTAATTGGCCCCTCTGTGTATCTCCCTCATGGCGAAGTCAGAGCACTGCACCCCCTCTCTATTATTACTCCCAATCACTGTATCAGCTCCATGGATCCCATTTATTTTCCTATAGCACAGTGGGACAATCACAGAGAGACATGGGAGTAGCATTCAGGTCTGAGAGGAAACAGGAAATAAGCAGATAGTGAGGGGGGGCCGAGGGGGATATGAGGGGGTGTGGATCCCCTGCTCGCTCATGCTTATATCAGGGCAGCCAGTGAACACGGCCTCGCTTCCTGTAAAGACCGTCACATGAAGAACACACTGGGTACAGCAGCTTATTTGAAGGGCTAAATTAAAGATTGCAGGGCATGCATTATTCATTGTGGGCCAGCGGGGGAGCCACTATTTTGGCAGACCATTGGCGCGCAGATGTGAGAGTAATGTTGGCTCCATTTCAGATGTGGATGAGTGCTCAGCGCGGCCTGCTGTCTGCCCCAAGCTGCGCCGCTGCGTCAACACCTTTGGGAGCTTCCTTTGCACGTGCCATGTCGGCTTCGAGCTGCACTACATCAGCGGGAAGCTTCAGTGCATCGGTAACCAGCTCTGCCGTAACTGGTCGGTGCTGAATTTCAGTCAGGACCCTGGGCCAATGAGTATTGCCTCTTTAGTTCCGCATAACTCAGGCATTTTACTAAGCAGTGCTGTTAATGAACTAAACCTTTCCTCTACCTCTTCCCACCCTCCAACCCTAGTTACCAACTAAAGATCAACATTAACAGCTCTCTGGAAAGCCAGTGAAACAGACAATACTCATCTGCTATGTTTGATGTTAATGAAAAATTCAGAATGACGAAATGAAGCGGCAGTCGAAAGGCAGCAAACAGCTCCCTCCACTTTAGATGATTTTCAGGGCTACTGGAGCAAAAGATCACGCAACAGGCTTTCAGAAGCAACACTGGATAAGCCGGCTGAACTGGGTCTCCTGATAGGGGAGGGTGGGTGCTGAACGGCTGGTACCAGAGTGGCAATAACAGCGAGAGACTGACAAAGTGACACTAACATTAACATTGACAGCGACACTAACAGAGACAGTGACACTTACAGTAACACTGACAGAGTGACATTACTGGTGTGACACTGACAGATTTACATTAACAGAATGACACTAAGTGATACTGACCAAGCGACACTAACACTGACAGCAGCAGTACGCAGAGAGCATATCATGGCCTTACACATGCAGCTGATTATGCATTACAGAGAGCATACCATGGCCTGACACATGCAGCTGATTACGCACTACAGAGAGCATATCATGGCCTGACACATGTAGCTGGATACGCACTGCAGAGAGCATACCATGGCCTGACACATGCAGCTGATTACGCACTGCAGAGAGCATACCATGACCTGACACATGCAGCTGATTACGCACTACAGAGAGCATATCATGGCCTGAGACATGTAGCTGGATACGCACTGCAGAGAGTATACCATGGCCTGACACATGCAGCTGATTACGCACTGCAGAGAGCATTCATCAGAGTGTCTTTGCGACAGTGGGTTATCTACACTAAAATGACCACACCCATGTGAATGCCAGAGCATGTTTCTTAGCTGACATTGCCAAGTAGGGTGACAGAGAGAAAGGTGTCAGTGTGTGAAAATTTAGCCGCGTTATCCTCGGAGGTGTGCAGGCCTGTGCATAAGAGACTGCGTTGCTCCACCGACGACACTGATACCATCCCTGAGGAGGTGTCTGTTTACACCGGTAGCGGTGTCACACACCACGGTACATGTTATGCTCCTCAGCTTTACTGTGTCATTACAGCTACTCCAAAGGTGATCATCATGCCAACGAAAATAACATCTGCTACCATGGCAACAGTGCTACCCAGAGGACATGTCCTGGTTCCCCTGCACCCCTCCTTAGTCTCGACTCCCCGTCCTACGGCTCCGCCCCACACTCCTACGAGACTCTCCTCAGTGCTCAACCAGCATCTCCCAGCCCCAAAACCAGAGGCCACCACCTTAGAGAATGAGATTCCGGAAGGCAATCCTCAGCAGGAAGTGCCTCAGAAAAAGATCCCTCAGAATGAGATCACCCAGAAGAAGATTGTGCAGGAGGAGATTGCTGAGGAGATCCAACAGAAAGAGATCCCTCAGAAGGAGGTCACTCAGAAAGAGATCCCAAAGGGGGAGATCACTAAGAAGGAGATCCCTCAGAAGCAGAGGGGCGATGTGCACAGTAAGCACTTCCATGTTTCCTCTGTAATCAAGCGATGGATTGATGATCAATGTTAACAAATAACAGGGTTTTTTGTCCTGTTCCTGGTTTCAAGTAACTGCTAATTTGTTCCTGATTAGAGTTTTTCACTGAGGACATGAAGATATTTCCTCTCTGACACATCCCTGACAATAACACATCCCTGACAATAACACATCCCTGGTTTTTAAGCTGCTTTTGAGAGGGCCTGGCTTTCACCCCCTAAATGGGGGGGGGGGGGTTACTCTGCCATGCTCCCTCTGCTGTTACTGTTACAGCAGCTCAGAAACACTCAGGCAGATGGTAAAGAGAGAGGTCTGCAGATTCCTAATATGGAGTGAATCAGATAGTCAGTCAGATTCCAGTAATCAGCACAGTGCTGCTCTCACCTCTGTGGCGGACTCTGTTCTGTTTCTATCCATTTTTTCACCCTGTATAACCACATATCTCAGAGTTTGCTGTAGCAATAAAGAGTGCCCACTGAACATGGCAAACCTCAAGAATCATGTCACAAAAGACAGAATTACAAAGCATAACATGAGAAGCACCAAGTGGATAAACACAGGAGCGATTCTCTACTCTTAAATGGAACAGGATAATTAAATTAAATACTTAATTAATGAAATACTAATTAAGTTAAGTATTAACATGCTAATGAGAAGTAGCATCTTAGGAATTAGCATTTTAGCAAAAAGTGATATTAAGCTGTACATCTGAGTGCTTGTTTCTCTTTGATATTCTTTAGTTCCACGCAATCATGGGCAGGACAGCATCACAGATTTTGACGTCGAGCTGGGAAACACTGCAGAGGTTCTGCTCGCAGACTCAGGTAAACAGGCTTTCAGCTTCCTACGGGGTCCTGTTTATGAGATAAGTGCTGCATTGGGAGGCCCAGTGGAGAGATATGAATGAAAAAATGGGGGGGGGGGGGGATCACTGTTATGCATAAGAGTCTCTCCTGTGTATTGCGGCTCCACCACAGTCTCACAAAATGATAAACACTAGAAAGATGAGCAGTTTTGTCAAGCTGGCTATGAAGCTAAACAGCAGCCTTCAGTGCGGATGTGAGAGCCCTTTACCTAAAGCGTGCATATCAGACAGCACCTCACAAATGCTGACCAGGCATAAGATACACACACGGAACAATCTGGAGCAGTGTGCTGGTACGTGATCAGATGATTTTAGACTCAACCAAATGTGCTCCAGACTTCCCCTCGCTTTTTGTAGGGCTGGTCATTAAAGATTTATGGTCTCTTGCAGGTTTTCAGTCAGGGATGTCAACTGTGCGCCCGCTGAATATCTCGTTAAAGAGACTCTTCTGGGGTCCTTGTAAATGACTGTGGGGCCTCAGTGCCCTGACAGCCCTATGTGCAGGAATGCTGCCTCACAAGCCGCTCTCATCCTGTGGCAGGTCCTCTTCAAGATGCAGGACTCCTAAATTGCAGCTTTGATGACGGCCTGTGTGACTGGATTAGAGACGGGGAAGGAGAGACACACTGGGAAACAACGAGAGACCCCGCAGGTACCATCAGCTTCCGGCTTCTCTGCGTCATGGTTCCAGCCCAAAGTGTCCCCAGACAAGAACTGTTGTCCTACTCTCTGCTCTCAGTACGTTGTATCAGCTTAGGGGCTCATGTCAATGGCATAAGAGGGCCATGCGGCACGGGGACAGACGCGGTTTCTGGGGCGCCGCCCTTCCCATAATGCCACAGGAAGCTAGCAGGCAGACAGCAAGCATCACTCTGTGGTGGCTTCTTATAATTAACAGCCAGTGCAACACAGTACTGTGTGATTAAGGTGCTTATGCAGACAAGAGGTTGTCGGTGGCCCACCGCTGATCATACTGTCCTGCTGTTTAAGGTGGCACCTTTCTGACCATCTCAGCGACCGCGTCCAGGCCGGCTGGCCGGGAGGCTCGGCTGCTCCTCCTGCTGGCCACGCCGTGGAATGCAGGTGACTCCTGCCTCTCCTTCCGGCACAAGCTGATGGGGCATCGGGTCGGCGGGCTGCAGCTCTTCACCGGAATGGGCGAGCAGACCGGCCGGGTCCTGTGGAGCCGTACTGGGGGCCAGGGCTGGAGGAGTACGCAGGTCACACTGTGGGGCGGCGGCTTCGAGAGTGTGAGTGTGGGGGCGGGGCTTATGGGCTCGGGGGTGGGGATGGAGGTGAATGCAGGTCACACTATGGGGTGACGGTTTTAAGAGTGTAAGTGTGGGGTGCCAGACTCAAGGGCTTGGGCGCGGGGCAGCTGGGCCACTGCAGTATCCTTGGCCACTCGTCCACTCTTCATGGCTTGGTGTTCCTCACAGGTGACCCTGAAGGGCGAGCGCAGGCGAGGCCAGAGAGGGGAGATCGCCATCGACGACATCAGCCTAAGGACCGGCCCCTGCGCTGAGGAGCGCCGTCCGCAGAGGCTTTAACTTCCAGGGGGGGGGCTCGGGGGGGGCAGTCCCGCTCCACCAGCCCGAAGAGTGGCGCATCGAACAGACACAGGATGGAATAAACTAGAACGTTTCACAAAATGGAGGAGCAGTAAGTGTGTGAAGGTTCAGCGCCCCCTAGTGTGCATGTGTCCCCATGCATGACAGAGAAGCCACACTCCTCAAAGACAGAATGCACCATGACAGAGTGGGAAAAGGATGCCCACAGACGTCCATGGCTGGAGCCCGTGGGACGTGCATACCAGATCACGTGGTAAAGCTCTGTGATGCTCAGTGACGTCATCATCACTGACATCCCACGGATATGCTGCCTGGTACCATGACAGACCATATTTAATCACAAACAAATAACGAGTTCCATAACAGGTGGGACCATCGGAGCAGATCACATGACCAAACAGCATCACAGCTGTGGATTTAACATTTAACTCTCAGTTTTTAAAAATAATTTTTTATCTTTTAGGGACCATTGCAGAGATTCTACAAAGCGATTCCAGTACAGGATCCTCTGTTTTTATGGAAATGTATTCTAAATGAAACTGCTGTATGCAGTCATATACCTGTATGTATAACTGTACCTGGAGACTGTAGCCGATCTAAATAATTAACATATTAAAGGACCGGCTTGAACTGTCCAAGTTAATGTGTATGTGTGTCACTGTAAGCCCCACAAAAAGTGCCCTTGCGTTTCATGGCAGTGCCCTCGTGGTGGCGACACGCTGCCGACTGCGTTTCGTGGCAGTGCCCTCGTGGTGGCGACATGCTGCCGACTGCGTTTCGTGGCAGTGCCCTCGTGGTGGCGACACGCTGCCGACTGCGTTTCGTGCCAGTGCCCTCGCGGTGGCGACACGCTGCCGACTGCGTTTCGTGGCAGTGCCCTCGCGGTGGCGACACGCTGCCGACTGCGTTTCATGGCAGTGCCCTCGCGGTGGCGACACGCTGCCGACTGCGTTTCGTGGCAGTGCCCTCGCGGTGGCGACATGCTGCCGACTGCGTTTCGTGGCAGTGCCCTCATGTGTGCCTTCCACACTGACACTCCAGCCTTATCCGCTGCTTAGAAAGCGTCAGACCTTCAAGTTGTTGTTCTTCATGCTTCTGTGACATGCGTGTTTTCATCCGTTCATGTCATCAGGTCACACACGGCTTCACTAGCCTTCATATGTGTGTATCCCTGTATGTTTATGCGTGAATGTATCTGTCTGTCTGTTTGAGTGCGTGTGTATGTGTGAGTCTATGAGTGTCTTTTTGTGTGTGTGTGTGTGCATGTGTGTGCGTGTGTGTGTGTGTATGCACGATCATTCCTGAAAAGGACCAGACTGCCACTTCCTGTGGGGTACAGCTCGTTGATGATGGGGGTTGATGTACTCTGTGCACTGTACCTTCCGTACTGCGATTCTCTTTAACGGCACCTTTGGATAAATCAGACTCAGTCAGGCATGTGACACCTCTAAAAGGTCAGTATGCTTGCATCGCAAGGCACCAAAGAGGCAGAAACCTTCTGGAGGAAAATTACCTACCATAACCACTAGCAGGTAGTCAGTAATGGGTGAACGCACAAATAAACATGGTGTTCCACTGACAAATGGCCTAGCGACTGTACACACACACACACACACACACACACACACGGTGACCTCAAGGTCCTTTAAAGGCTGCATAGTTCTGCTAAATTGCTATCACCTTTGTCTCATTTCCTGCCCTTCCCCTTGACCGGAAAAGTTATACAGTTGACACTCCCACATCTCGGGGTTGGGGGCACAGCCCCTCATGATCTGGAAAAACATGTGAAATTGTTTGATCTCCTGGATGAGAGAAGTGAGCATGTGAGTGGGCCGAAAGAAAAAGATACAAGAAACGTGAGATACAAAGATCACTGCAAGACCACTGTGAGATCACTGCAAGGTTACTGCAAGATATCACGCGAGAGGCTGCCTAAAAACACTTCCGACCTCCAAACTACTGCTGTGTTATATATTCTGCATTTATAAGTTACCATACTTCTTGTGTGTTGTCTGCAGCTTTCAAAAAACTCCCATTTCATTTATCATGCCAGTCCTTCAATATACTGAAAGCAAAATGGGAAACATCACAATGCAGAAAGGCTGACAGTACGTGCTGTTATATTGGGATCTTCTGCCTGTATCATTGTGTCATTTTTGTGGTAACTTCGCAACATATTTTTCTGAATTACTTGCGACACCCACCTACAGCCATCATGTCTGCTACCCAAAATGCAGCCACCCCATAGAGCGTTTAGCCCCGCTAATGTGCGACCCCTGGGGCCCCAGGTGTTCGAGGCCCGCTCTCACACTGTAATGAATGACTGTGGCTCCCCCTCCTACTCTGACCTGCTGGCTGCAAACTGCTGCTTCACGCCTGAATTTGTTAAATACCTGATCAGCACAGAGCTGCCTTGGGCTCTGGCTGCATTCCCACCCCCCACCTTGGCTGTATGCTTCTGGGTCCTTCTGGCTCTCTCTACTCAGCCAGAGCTGAACCCTGAACTGCTGCAGCAGATGTAGTCCTTGCGCCCCCCTGCAGCCCTGTCAGCAGTAAACACACCCCCCCGTAGGCCTGCTGCAGGGATCCTGTTTCTCTAATTTCCTTTATAATTGACAAGTAGCCATTCAAATGTCTGGCGTATATTTTGATATTCTTTATAATACCAACGAAGTGTAGTATCATCTCTGGATCTGCATCCTGAATGCACTCAGTCATTCAGTCACACACACCTCCCACATACACCTCCTGCGTCTACGTACCACACACACACCTCCCACACATACACCTCCCACATATATGTACTACACACACCTCCCACACACACTGCCCGCATGTACCTAACACACACACACCTCCCACACATACACCTCCCGCATATACACCTCCTGCGTATACGTACCACACACACCTCCCACACACACCTCCCGCATGTACCTAACACACACACAAATCCCACACATTCACCTCCCACATATACACCTCCCGCATATACGTACCACACACACCGCACACATACACGTCCTGCAGAAGACAACAACAAATTTATTTTTGTATAGCACATTATCACAACATTACATCGTCTCAATGAACCTTACAGCATCACCACCCAAAGCTACCAGTGAGTAAGCCATAGGCGACAGTGGCAAGGAAAAACTCCCGAGAAGGAAGAAACCTTGGGAGGGACCAGACTCAAAGGGGGAGCCCATCCTCCAGGGGCCGGCAGGAAGAATCAAATTGTTGGCGCCACTAGCATCCAGCCATTGAAGGATGTATCTCCCCATCTCACCCTCACATTCGCTTATTAATCAGCCCCTACACCCCCCAGCCCACTTCACCCATCCACTCCCTGACAATCGCATAAATAACTTAGTCTTACACTGGTGCAAAGCCTCCCATTAGAGCCCTGCATGTTTCAGAGGTCAGTGATACTGAGACTCTCGCTCACCCCCATGTCCACAGCCGAGGACAATGTCATGGAAAAGCAGCAATTTGCAGAGTCTACTGCAGCGTTGAGACAAACCTTGTGCCTGATTCTGCCACCTGCTCCTCTGTTTGGTCCCTGCAGGCTACAGAGCTCCGTCCTCTTCAGTGTCTTCTGAGTCTGTATTATTCTGCAATGGGTCTGCAAAGAGACCCAAGAACAGCCAGTGAAGTTTGCTGACCCCAGGATTGGAAAGGTTGCGTGAAAATAAGCCTTTTGGATTTTTATGTGCACTTTGTGTATATCTGACAGACTGAATGAGATTCAGGTCTTAGCAACGGTTAAGTCAAATCTTAATTCTCAACGCTAGAGCCACAGGTCTACAAAACCATTAGGAGTTCCTGCCAATCAAGTAAATTATTAGACCTGAAATTACACCGCAAGCATCACGGGCAACTCGATGCAAATGACCAGTCAGTGCCTGCCGTTCAAATCGACTCTGAAGGTACATCAGATTTCACAGTGTCAATCATCAAACCTTTAGAGTTGCTTGATCAAGTCACTCATAGAATTTTAATTAAACTAGACTTTCTGTTACTTTGTAACTCCGCAGCTGACCCAGAATAATATTTCATGTTCTAGTCCGATAGTATGTAAGCTTAATGGTCCTGCCTTTCATGTGCCAACCTTGAACAACGTTAAAATATTGTTGATGATAGCAAAGATCCAAGTGATTTTCAAGAATCCGGAACTGTCCTACATCGTTACCCTGTTTTGAAGATAAATATCCAATTTTATCTGAAGAAGAAAGACCAGAGAAAGTCTGCTCTTAGAAGCACCTCCCTAAAGTGTCTCATCCTTCTCTTAATGATTTTCCATGCAGCTACCAGCTGTCGTCAGTGTCCTTCTGGCGTTTGCTGGGATCGAACAGGAAACAGCAAGGGCCTCCAGTGTAGCCGGCTCCTTCCAGAGCAGGATCAGAACTCCATGCCATGGCAAGGAAAGGCCGTCTAGAGCCCAGAGCATGTGCGGATAAGGGGCCACAGCTTATCGGAGTGATATTGTTTGGCTTGAAGCTATCAAATAAAACTCCAGAAGGAAGCATTCAGAGCCCCAAACTGTTAGATAAGAGGTCACCTGAAAGTCAAAGTCATATATAGTCAGCACATACAGCAGAGCACACGGCTTTGCATAGAGGGGTACAATGCCTGTGAGTTTCCTGTTGACTTCACCTATAAAATGGGGGGAAAACACATTTCAAAGGGACATTATTGTCTCACCCCCTCCTTGTGGGAATGCCAGCTCATCGGTGGCGAGCGGAGCCACCTTCTCTGCTCCCTTAATTCCCTGGTGTATCTTGTGTTCAGTGCAAGGTACTGTTGATCCGAATGCAGCTTAATGAGCATCTCCTGTTTAGCCCTGAACCTTCCTGCCTGCCCAGTTCCTGTGCCTCTCCAATCCCAATCCCCTCTGAACTTCCTGGTATGCCTTCCTCCTTTCTCATGCCCCGTTTAGAAGACAGACCAATTGACTAGCAAACCCTTCTGCTCATACAAAATCGATCAACTCACTGTGCTCATCAGACAGCTGCAGCAGGGAGTAGCAGCTGCAGTTCTTCTAGGCCCAATTTCCCCTGCAGTCTTATGAGCGGTACAAAGAGCAACAGGTGGAAACAATAATCAAGCACAGAACTAGGGAATACTACAAACACTAAAACTAGAAAACACTAACCAACATTCTGGGAATATAGCAGGACAATTACCAGAACCTAATAATATAAGACCAGAATTGAACAGGAAACAGGTGAAAATAAAATAATAAATACGAGTAAACAAGTGACAGTGGGCCCTAGGCAGCTTCAAACCCATAACTAGAGAGCTACAGGTTCTAGGAAGCACACTCAGCCCACTGAGCTACGCAGCAGTTCAGGAAAAGGACAAAACACACTAGGGATTAGACACAATGGGGCTGAAAGGCAAGAGAGGAGGACATGATGACCAGCGACACCTGCTGGGCAAACAGGGAGGAGACACAAAGGACAGGGTTGGGCAGGCGTTGACCCTGATGCTGCTTCTGCCTCCGATCTGCTCTGTGGGCTCTGGCGGCTCCTGCTTCAGCTGTTAAACTTGTCTGACATTCATGCCTCCCTCACCTGAAATTACAGACACGAGGCGTGAGTCCCCGAGGTCATCAGCTCTGCCTCCTCCTGCAGTAAAACACTTACTGCCTCCCCCAAATCTCTGCTTTCATATTAACAGGAACCGTTTCTTATCTTCTCATTCTTCCCAAATGGAAATTGAGGCTCTTAATCAAACAGATGTGCCATTGAATAATATAGCATGTTCAATAAGCCAGGCTCACCTTTCATGGAATTGAGGAGCATCTTGCTGCTGCAGTGGTCCATGAACACAGAATACAGTGCGTGGGAACACTGGAAATGCACACAATCACCTCGAATGTCCAAAACATGATTTAATAAAGCAGCTTTAAATAAGAAAACATTAGCGGCACACGCCCCAGATTAATGACAGGTCAGCGAAGAGGTATTCCTACTTTTTGAGGACATGGAGGTTAGCACAGGAAGAGGCTTGTGAACAGAACTGCTGGGAAACTAAAAGTCTTGCGTGATCTGTTTTTACACCTAAATCCCACAGAGATGGGCTGTCACGTCAAAAACAAGATGCATCCATTTGCATATATCACTGCTTATGAATTTCAGTTATGAACTTGACGTCACTGGCCATTAATTTAGGAAACGCTCATTAAAGGTGGAGGTGATGCTGCTGAGGCTGTGAAACTGAGTCCTCAATGGCCTGGTTAAAGGTGATCTCTTCTGCAGTTTGGACCCAAGCCTGGGACTCCCTCGAACATAAGGGCTCATTTGGGTTGTGTCCTGGGTAAACAGATGCTGCCTCAGCTGCATTGACTCTACCATGATATTAATTAAAATTTGCCCACAAAGGAATCTGGAAAACCAAGGGCTGTCGCTTGCTTTTGTTGAAAGATAATACAGCCAGAAACTGAATATAAAGCTGACTTTACCGCAGTGTCATAAACCTGAACCCACTTTTGACTCCCTAGTTTTTTACCTCCCTGGTGTTCTTGCTAGATGTGTGCGGGGATATATGGATCTATGCTGAAATATTACAGACAGCAGATTTGAGTTTTAACCTTATGTTCAACACTGCGGTAAAGTTCTCTCTATATGCAGTGTTCAGACTGTAAATATCTTCCTGTCACGCCCTGCTCATCTGATCCTCCTGTGCGCTACAGCCCCAATTTGTGCTGTTCCTAATATTCTGCGTTCTTCTTGGTGGGAGAATAATGTAATTGACATGAGACTTCTTTAACCTTCCCAAACACTTTAGTAACTAAACATCCATCCATCCATCCATCCATCCATCAGCTTCCGCTTATCCGAGGTCGGGTCACGGGGGCAACAGTCTCAGTAGAGAAAACCAGACTTCCGTCTCCCCAAGCCACTTTATCCAGCTCTTCTGTGGGAATCCCAAGCCGTTCCCAGGCCAGCTGAGAGACATAGTCCCTCCAGTGTGTCCTGGGTCTTCCCCGGGGTCTCCTCCCAGTGGGACATGCCCGGAACACCTCA
>JABFEA020000017.1:6532234-6543038 GCA_019775915.2 Cyphomyrus plagiostoma | reverse complement strand
TCCCCGGCCTCCATAAACACTCACAGGGAGCAGCTACTCACGCTGTGGGGGTATCCGGGCTCCCTAAACACAGACAGGGGGCAGCTTCTCACGCTCTGGGGGTATCAGGGCTCCATAAACACGGACACAGAGCAGCTACTCATGCTCTGGGGGTATCGGGGCTCCATAAACAGAGACAGGGGGCAACGACTAACACTCTGGGGGTATCAGGGCTCCGTAAACACAGACAGGGGGCAGATACTCACGCTCTGGGGGTATAAGGGCTTCGTAAACACAGACAGGGGGCAGCTACTCACGCTCTGGGGATATAGGGGCTCCGTAAACACAGACAGGAGGCAGCTACTCACACTCTGGGGTATCAGGGCTCCATAAACACAGACAGGGGGCAGCTACTCACGCTCTGGGGGTATCAGGGCTCCCTAAACACAGACAAGAGGCAGCTACTCACGCTCTGGGGTATCAGGGCTCCGTAAACACAGACAGGGGGCAGTTACTCACACTCTGGGGGTATCAGGGCTCCCTAAACACAGATAGGAGGTAGCTACTCATGCTCTGGGGGTATCGGGGCTCCGTAAACACAGACAACAGGCAGCTATTCACACTCTGAGGGTATCGGGGCTCCGTAAACACAGACAGGAGGCAGCTACTCACACTCTGGGGGTTTCGGGGCTCCGTAAACACTGACAGGGAGCCGGTACTCATGCTCTGGGGGTATCAGGGCTTCATGAACACAGACAGGGGGCAGCTACTCTTGCTCTGGGGGTATCAGGGCTCCTAAACACAGACAGGGGTCAGCTACTCACGCTCTGGGGGTATCGGAGCTCCATAAACACCGACGGGGGGGGGGAGGGGGCAGCTACTCACACTCTGGGGGTATCAGGGCTCCTAAACATGGACAGGAGGCAGCTACTCATGCTCTGGGGGTATCGGGGCTCCATAAACACAGACAAGGGGCAGCTACTCACGCTTTGTGGGTATCAGGGCTCCATAAACACAGACAACAGGCAGCTACAGTATTTACACTCTGGGGGTATCGGGGCTCCGTAAACACAGACAGGAGGCAGCTACTGATGCTCTGGGGGTATCGGGGCTCCTTAAACAGAGACAGGGGGCAGCAACTCACGTTCTGGGGGTATTGGGGCTCCGTAAACACTGACAAGCAGCAGCTACTCACGCTCTGGGGGCACCAGGGCTCCGTAAACACTGACAGGGAGCAGCTACTCATGCTCTGGGGGTATCAGGGCTTCGTAAACACAGACAGGAGGCAGCTACTCACGCTCTGGGGGTATCGGTGCTCCATAAACACAGACAGGAGGAAGCTCCTGGCGCTCTGGGGGTATCGGGGCTCCTTAAACAGACACAGGGGGCAGCAACTCATGCTCTGGGCATATCAGGGCTCCGGAAACACGAACAGGGGGCAGTTACTCACGCTCTGGGGGTATCAGGTCTCTGTAAACACAGACACGGGGCAGCTACTCACGCTCTGGGGGTATTGGGGCTCCGTAAACACCAACAGGGGGAGCTACTCATGCTCTTTACCATACACAACCTACCTCTTCATCCTGCAGCGCTAACTTATGGTGATTCACCGCTGCACAAAAACTGATGCCTAAAATATAATTAACTTCTACCAAAATGTATTAAAGGCCTTTTATGCTCCCTCAGAAATAATTCATTAATGTTTCATTAATAAGGTTCTTGAAGTCTCCTTTCAACTCTCCTGTCAAAAATAAATTATAGAAAAACAATTGAGGATCAGTTGCACATAATTATTTTAAACAGATCTATTCACTGGGTGAGAGATTTACTGGTCCTGGGTGTCAAGCACCGTACTCACAAATGCAGTCATACACACAGAATAAGGTCAGCAGTGAGGTTTTACTGAGAGTGTGAATCATTGCAGTGTCGTACTCCAATTTGCCTGCTGTTTCGTTTGCTGTGGGAAAGATGAGCCTATGGATTCGTCACAGAGATAATCCCATTGTGCTGCTTTTGTTTGCATGTGCAAACTATACACTCTCTGCCTATAAATACACAATAGTTCTGACTCCACTGACCTCCCCAAGCAGCACATATTGATGAGGCTGAAAAATAAAACAGGAAAGAAGAGATTTAGAGCAGAAGGGTTCTCCTCCCAGGAGAGGGAGGAGCCGGGAACAGGGCCCAAACGTATGGAGAGCCAGCGTGTCCTTCGGGGATTGTTTGCTTGATATTGCTGAGAGATATTAACAGACAATGTACAGCTTTGTGTTCTGGTTCCTGTTAAAAAAAAGATAACCAAAGAGGGTCTGTGAATGGAAATAATTACAATAAATCTTTAAATGATCTCTCCTTCTGACATATATATTGTGCTGGAAACAAGAACACATCCGTATAACTAATACAGGATGCAAAGGTCAGATCCTGAGTGCTTTTCTTAAAAGATCATTTCAGTAACTTTTAATGAAAGGAGCAACATATAACCAAATATGGAATCCTTTGCGACTTCTGCAGAAGTTTATGACAATCGCAAACCACCATTCCTCCAGGAACTAAACACATTTAAGCGCAAGTCCTCATGTGAAATGTTTTATCACATTAACATTTTGCATTGTAATTGGTGCCAGCTTTCATCTGTTTTTAGAAAATGACACATAAAGTTTAATCTCTGTGGAAACAAAAGACCAACTGCCTGTGTCACTGAAGGAGATTCAGCTACAATCTTCAGCACAAGTTTCAGAACACAGTCATTGAAAGTATCACGCCTGTCCGCGTAGATCTGATTATCAGGAGTTATCATTTACCCTCTGACCCATAAGGACGGTGGCCTTCAAAAAGATGCTGTCACTGGTTATGGTTAGTCAGGGATCCCAGGACGCAGAGCTCCTTGTCCATCCATGGTCCATGTAGCTCAGGAAAAACACCAAAACCGCCACAGTGTTTCTGCAGCTTCTACAGCGACACACATTACAGCTGAACATTTTGGGGGCTGCGGATGATCACACACTGTCCAGCATTAACATCTGTGAACAACCACCTACCCCTATGTATGATTATCTACCACTGTGAATGTCTGAGGTCAGATAAGAAATTTCCCTGGTAGAAAGTAAGATGAGGAAGTAATTAATTAAATTTTATGCAATTTAAGACTTTCTTTCTGCAGCTTCAGAAGGTTTAAAACATTTTTCATAATAATCAACGGTAATTTTTTTCATCACAAAAAAATATGCTTTGAAGTGCCAGTGCTGGCTTTATAAGTCAGATGGATCAGTTGGTCTGCTTTTTGTGGGTGGGCATAAACTCCCCGGTGTTATGATGCACGGTGCTGGCAAGCGGCGAAAGGACGGAAGGTAGCCAGGAGTACGGGTAAACGGGGTTTATTCCACAATGAACACCAACACATAGGCAACGTTAATGCCGCGTCTGCCGGAAAGACGCAGACGCAGACCTAAATACACAAGACAAGGCACAGGACTGGCGTGCGGCGGCGCCACACAGGTGGAAACAATGGGTCACCACGGGAGGTAATGAGGTGGGCGTGGCACACGGGAGGAGCGTACGACGCTGGACGTAACACCCGGGGAGATCTAACATATTACAATGTGTTTAAAATGTAATGAGCGTTTTTGCATATTGTACTTCTGTACAGAAGGTATAATAGCATGACAGCAACGCTATACTGCTAGCAAGTAACGCAGACACCATACGCAGTGAAGGAGCCGATACTGCTAGCAAGTAACGCAGACACCATCCGCAGTGAAGGAGCCGATGCACAAGCAAACAGCTGGGGCTTGGCTGCAGTCAATGTTAGGAATCAGGCCCCAGACATGTTTCTGCAATTAAAACTTAATTCTGAGAGATCCATGATGCATGCATACCAAGAAAAAGGACTCGTACAATTGCACTGTTTATTCTGGCGTAATAAAATCGTAATAAAAAGGGTAATAAAATCACATGTTAAATCTGAAATTACAGGTCACCATTTTTATTTTCGTATTTAATGAAGCAGAGGACATCCCTGCCCCTTATCCTGCCGGTCATAACAGGGGACATTGTGCCCATTATTTAAAAGGACCTAGCAGTTCGAGTGGTTTCTATGGTGACAGCTGGGTCATATGTTTCCTGCTTATGAAAAGAAAGAACAGGTCAAACAATCTGATACTTAACACATGATAATTTGGTCCAGGGGAAGTGTGTTCATGAAGGCTCCCATTGCAGTAAATGCATGGTGGTAATGCTTGTGCTGAGTGCGTGAGCGCAGGCGCCCCACGCAAGCCAGTGCATTATGGGGAGTAAAGCCCCGCATACTGAAATAAAACACTTTGGGCTGAATAATGGGCTTTGTTTGCATCCACAATATGCTTTTCTTTGTGATGCCTTCAAAAGGTGCTTCATGAATATTTTGATAAATGATGAATGCGACCACAGCAGTGAGCACCTGAACACCACTGGACCACAGGAGACCGCACCAAACAGCACCCACATTGTGTTTCTGCTTGAGGAGCCAAATCGAGAGCTTTACATCTCCACTAATATGCATTCTGTTCCTTTGATTCAGGGGCTGATTTGTTCTCTGTTGATGTGGATGGCTTTTCTGACAGGATCTTCACTTTTACACATCAAAGTCAAATTCTTTAGAATGTGTCATCAATATAAATTCTAATTCTATTCAAGATGAATAGATGTTTGAGAGCAGTTCAAGTTGTTTTTAAATAGATTCAAATGGATAACAGCTATACAGGGTTTAATGGTGGTTCATTCAAGAAAAACAGCAGATTTCTCAGTGACATGCTGGAGTAGTCAGTGATCACAAGACACTTAACAAAAGTTAAGTCATGTTGCCATGGTTGTACCGGATTGTACTTTTGATCTTCAATTTTGTGCATAGTACATTTATGGTATGATGATATACAAATAGCCTATTTCCCCAGTATTTGAACTCTATTTATTTTATACTATGGTACTTTGTTCTGATACCATAGTATTCTGTTGCATTCTATGGTACTTATTTCCAACCTGTATGGATACTATAGAATTTAACACTCATATTCCCAGGAAGGACGAATAATACTGATCCCTGACTAAAAAGTAACTTCATTGTACACATTGGACTGTGATCATTTCAGTTGTACTGGATTTCGTGATCTAATCTGAGAATTTCACAAAAGCAGCTTTCAGAAATAAATTATTATGACATTGCATTTTGTTTTTGTCATTTCAAATGACACAATTTAAAATGTGAAGAGTTTTTTGGTAAAAATATTTCCTTCAGTTTTGGTTTAATGGATGTGGCTATTAAACTGCTAAATTGTTTTCTTGACTAAGCCAAAACAAATACATTTCATCCATGGTACATTTAATATAATTATGGTGTCTAATTTTGGCGCTGTATCATTACAATACTATGGTAAACGTCACGTGAGATACTATTGAAAATAAGATTATATTACCATAGTATAGCATATTTAAAAAGATGGTATTACTATGGTACTATGGAAAAGTAAATAACAGAAAAACAAATAACTGAATAATAATAAAATAATAACGAAAAAATAAAATAAAGCTTTATAGATGACCACTGTATTTTAATTGAAGATATATTGCAATAATGTGTAGCATATCTTGGTATATAGATGGCCAAATTACAATGGTCTTACCATAGCAGTACTACCATGCTGTTACTTTGATGATAATACTATAGTACTTTTTGTAGGGTACAGAAATGCAGTCTCATCATCTCTGGCCTCCATCTGGAAACACAGATTTATCTGCAGTGATTTTCCTAGGCCCAAAGGAAGCAATTCGTTTATATCAGTTTGATCAACCCCAGTGAGCCAGGGCCCTCTTGTTCAGATGTGTTCGAAAGTCATAGACCAAAGACATTCACGGCACTGACATCTGAAAACCTGACACGCTGAACAGCACAGGGTTATGTTTTGACATAGGCGACATAATCGCAGCAGTGAAGATGAAGGTGACTAGACGAGAAGGGTTACAGGGGCGTCCCATGGGTGGAACATGAGGGTCCAATTAAAACCCAGGCCTGCTCTGCTCCGGCGAAGGATGAATGCTGAGGGAGCCTCTAATCTCGGGGAAGAGGTCGGCGTTCACAGTCAGCGGGGAGACACCAGGCAGCCCTGGCCTAGTGTTCTGCCAAAAGTCCTCCAGAGCTCTCAGATACAAGGCACTGCAGGTCAGGGACATTCTGGGTCCATCGTCAGTGAGGCGGTACCAGCTTCAGCACTGAGCGACACATAGCAGGAATAAGGTGCATCTGTCTGAAAAAAGGTGCTGGTCACAGGGGTGCATTGTGCATACATCTCTGCTCCATGATCCTGGCATATCTTAAGGTTGATGCTGTGGTCTAAATTAAGGTGTTATCTTTCTTTCTATATTCTTAAATTTTGAAAGATTAAAGTCAGTTAGCTATATAGAAGATTAAATAGGAAAGGGCCAAACTGTCCTGTCAGTAAACTTGATGGTAGATTAATTGGGAATAAGAGATTTCTGTTCAGATGCTTCAGGTATAAGCTTAGCCCCAGAAACATGCAGTGTCTGCAGGTATTTCCGCGCAAATGCATCAGATTTAAGCTTAGCCCTGGAAGTGAACAGTTTCTGCAAGGATTTCTGTGCAGATGCTTCAGGTTCGCCTGAATCTTAGCCTCAGAGCTGCACAATATCAAGTCGGTAATAATTTCTACACAGGTACTGTCTGTCTCTACTTAACCTCGGAGCTGCGCAGTGTCTACAGGGACGTCTGCGCAGTGTCTGCTTAAGCAGCGGCGGACTGCCTGGTGTTAGATTCCCTACACAGATATTCTCATTTTCACCACACAGCATCAGTCACGGCTTTCCTCTCAAGCATGACCTTTGATCATTGTGTCCAGTACCCTCTGCATCTCATCATATGATTCTGATTTCATTTTCCTAGAACAGAAACTCTGCACATGGTTTTCTATTAACGTTCCAACATTTCATTGTTGCAATTAAGCTGCGATCTCTCAATTTCTACATTTCACCATTCGTCTGGCCCACAGCTACAAGAGGCCAGAGTCTATGAAACAAACCACATGACAAAATCCCGCTCAATATCCAGTGTGATTTTTCCCCCCTCAAGTTAGTTTGCCCTCTTCCTGTCTGCTGATTTTTTATTATCATCCATGCTCTCAGATGTCAGCCTGTACTGGACGGCTGCACTGGAAAGAATTCCCCAGTTGGACCTTACTGGTACAAGCCAAGAGAGTGGGACCTGGCATGATGGTCATGTTCATGCTAACTGCATATGTGTCACAATGCTGATGACCATGGATGCTGTTTAAAGGCATCGGTCCAGAATGATGACATTTTAATTTAATATTGAGTGTGCAGTAAAGCTGATGCAACTAAATTAGAGATAACTCAGACCCCGTATCAGTCTATATGACCTGACAGTAAAGATCCGGCCGAATATGATTTACCATGAAGCGGGAGCCTCACCAGTCGGCAGAAGTGCTGCATGTTCCGCTCTGGCTTCATGCAACCAGAATCTTTGGCCTGTGTACAAAGTGCCACGCGCAAACTGCTTTTCTGCAGAGGACAGAGGGAGCTGACGTGTGTCTGCATTGGTCACTCAGACCCTGCGGACTGCCTCATGTGCATTTCCTACTACTCACCATGCGCTGTTGCCCGACCATCGAGCTGCCCGGCATAACATATAAAAGTGACTCCCACTGTCGCTCGACTGAAGCTGCTAAAGTCCTACATCTGGAGTGTCTTTGCAATCTTCTTTGTTTCATTATGGCTCACCTGCAACCTCCTCCCTCGTGTGTTAAGACCCCAGAGCCCAGGTCCTTCTTGTCTCCCTGAGCAGCCGTGGCAGCGAGAGCCGCGGTCTAAAGGCTCGGGTCACGTCCGCAAGCTGCTTCCAGGTCCTATGTGACGCTGCTCAGTTACAGCTCAACAATAATCAGAGGTACAAACAGCAATAACACAAACTGCAATCAATGTACTCAAGTTCATTTTATGCATTTATTCATAGAAATACACAATTATTTCAAATTATAATCTATTGTTAGGTCTACAAATAATTTCCTTTTGAATAATTGTTGTTCTGTTCAAATAAAAAAGTCTTTGTACCACATTTTTAAGCAAACCTCCTATATGCAGCTTAAAATTAACACTCTTGTTCTGTGAGAATCACTGAAATCACAGAACATTTGTAGTGAAGAGGCTCTCTACTTTGATAATAATAATAGTAATAATAATAAATCAAGTCATATGAGATGAAATGTTTAATACATTTTTTAAAAAACATCTTTTAAAGGAACAGAAAACTGAATATAACTATATAAAATGTTTGTACTGTTTAGAAAAAAGTAATTGTTAAATATTGAAGCATATATGATCACCTTTAAGACCTAAATAATCATTTCCAATGTCTCATTAAAGAGAAAATCAAAGCTCAGTATAATTTCAAACAATTGTCAGCTCATATTTAAGCAATTATATGCAAATGCCCTCTTATTCAATAATAACGTTTAACAAGGGAATCTGGGCATTTTATTTTAAGAATAGGTAACAACCATAACTGAAGTCACTAAAATATCTGTTGAATGGTTAAAATAGTTAAAAGCATGTTTCTCTGATATCGGTTCCTGTACCTGAAATAGATGACATTTTAATGACCCAAACCATACATTTGCCACATTATGTTAAATGAAAAGGTCCTAGTCCTTCATGTATCAATGCAATATGACTGTTTTTATAAATAATTTTTAATTACATTTGTTTCACAGTTCCTCAGCACTCCCCCCAGCCCCCCAAGCATGCACAGATGCTGCTGACGCTGGCTCTCTGGGATTCATCTCTGTTATACTCCAATGAATGTACCGGGGCAGCCACACCGGGGTCATGGTGCCCCCAGCTTGGCCACATAAAGGTCCCCAGCAGGACATCATTCTGTGATTCACCGTTGCACCGATATCGATACGGCGTGCTGTCTGTGAAAGCTGGTGTTGTCCGCTGCAGGTATCTGCTGGCATGTGTAAGCCTGGTGCCGTACGGTGCCTCCCCATGGCCATACGGCAGCTGTCCTTGCGTGGGGTTTCTGGAAATCCTAGCCGCTGCCAGTCCCGCAGCACCACACGCAACATCCTGCCACGCAGCTCGACATGTGAGACTTGCGAACATGTGAATGCGGCAGTTTTCACGCAAGCCTCTTCCCACGACTGCGCGGCACGCACGCTGCTTAACGTGTCTGTTCTCCGAGAGGCACGGAGGCCGTCGGCCAGCCCGGCTGTGCTCCATCGCTCCACAGTCAGGCTCTCCACCTCCCCCTCCTCCTCAGCTCAACCTGCCGGCACCTCCGCGCCCCGGAGCTCCCCGTCGCCCCCTCTTGGCCGTCACGGCCACTGACAGACATGCAGCCGCGAGTGGGAGCCGGCGGCGACGTCGTTCCAGGGTGCGCAGGCCAGGCCCTTGGCGCAGTCGCAGCGCTGGAAGAGCTCCAGGCCGTGGGAGCCCTTCCTGCGCTGGCGTGTGCACACCTCGCCCTGCCGCAGCACCGGCTTGCACATCTTGCTCCAGAAGTGGCGAGCGCAGCAGTACCCGTCTGCGCAGTCCGAGGAGCGCAGGCAGGGGTCGCCCTCGTGGCCTGTGGGGCGACAGGGCGGAGGGCGCTTAACATGAGCGCCGCAGGAACGAGACGGCAGCCGGACAGGGAGTTTGGCGGCCAGGAGTAACATGGCTGGGGGGGAAGCAGGCCGCTAGCAGTTGAGGGGGGGGGGTCACTGCTCTCCAGCTATGAGATATTCCCGTCATGTGCTTCACATTACACCAATGTAGCAATTAGCAAAGAAAACATTTAGCATAGATGTTAATCAGCAAAAGAAGTTTCCATTCTGTTTAATGCTATTCTATCTTTTCCTGCCAGAGTGTCCTCAGCTGACTTAATGCTTAAAATCCAATGTTTCAGTCCACTTACCTTCAATCACGTTCAAACACAAATAATCTAATACAGCTTCACCTCTCCAATGCACATCTTTGCCGACCTGGGAATTTTAAATCTCAAAGTAAGAAGGTGAATCCTGGATACTCATTGGCTAATGTGCTGTTAATGTAAATGTGAGCATGATCGTGAACCACATCTACCCCAGGTGACAATAATGAACAGCATCTATACCACATCCCCTTCAGAAGACAATCGTGAATAGCATCTACACTAGAAGACAATCGTGAATAGCATCTACACTAGAAGACAATTGTGAATAGCATCTACATCACGTCACCATCAGAGAACAATCGTGAAGGACATCAACACCAGAAGGCGGTGTCTTCATATCTCCTTCAGAAGAGAATTGTGCGCAGTGTCTACAAGAACTCTCCTTCAGAAGACAACAGTGAACAGCATCTACATCATACTTCTTTCAGAGGACAATTATGAACAGCATCTACACTATGTATGTTTCAGAGGCCAATAGTGAACAGGGACTAGACACCAGAAAGAAATTCTGAACATTATCTACATCACAGCCCCTTCAGAAGACAATCATGAACAGCATCTATTTCATGTCTGTCAAATTGTGAGCAGCACCAACACCAAAAGACAATCATGAACAGCACTTACACCAAAAGACAATCATGAACAGCACTTATACCAGAAGACAATAATGAAGTGTCTTCACCACATCTCCTTTAGAAGACAATCGTGAAAAGTGTCTACACCACATATCCACTGAAGAAAATAGTGATTAGTGTCTATACAACATCTCTTTTGGCTTTTGATGTTGTCCCCCACAAGAGGCTCCTACTTAAACTCAAAGCGACAGGTATTTTAGGAACTATAGCG
>JABFEA020000017.1:6455426-6477522 GCA_019775915.2 Cyphomyrus plagiostoma | reverse complement strand
AAAAATTCGCCCTCCCTCATCACTTGTTTCTGATTGAAAGGATGATAAACTAATAATTATTTTTACTGGGCCTAATTGATCACACAAAATATTTGAAGCTCCGTTTAGCCTGTGGAAACAGGTCCACCCATAAACACGAATAAGAAAGTTACATTTAAATGAACAAATTAATAATTGTCAGATATTGGAATAAGAAAAACACGACGAACTTGCTTTGTTTTATATTTTCAGTGTTTTTTGAATATCAGTTCAGTCAGTAGACCACGTAATGTACACATGAGATATACAATTGAACAGTGTTCTGATAAGAAAATGTAGAATGATCTGAAAGGTTAATTAACATATTACTTTACTGTAACTGGTAGATGTTTTGGCCTACTTGCATATAGACCGTAAATAACGGAACTGACTCACGTCGTGGCTGTCAGGGTTTGTCTCCGACTCGTTTACTAACGATGACTTGATGTCGGCCAGATCGCCTTCTTCCTCCGGGTTATCGCTCTCCGAGAAGATCTGCACTTTCTGCGGGTCGCCCTCGTCTTTGAAGGGGATCATCTCATCGTTGGCACAGAGTTCGGGGTCCCCGGCGCCTCCACCCGCTAACTGCGGCATTTCGGGCTGGTTTGCAGGCGAGTCCCACGCTCAGCGCTTTGGGAACTAAAACGATTCGTATCCCAAATGTCACCCGGAAAAATCCCAAAAAAATCGGGGGAGCCGCGTACCTCAGCTGCACTTTAAACTTGTGGATGCTGGCAAATATGCTCAGGACGGGTTGAAGGTCCTAAAGACAGACTGAGACTGGGTGCTTCCACCGTTTGATTTCTGCTTCATTTCCAGCATGCTGTTACTTTACATACACCGCATCTCACCATGAATCTTAAAAGAGTCATTCGAAAAAAGGCACAAACAAACTATGAAATTAATCTTTTTGAGCTTCCCGCGCTGCTCCTGGATGGACCTCTTTATGCGGACCGCGGATTCCTATGAAGCGGGTCACCGCACATATCAGTCCCCCCAGGCGCCAGATCGGGTATTTATCTGCGTTGACGGTACGTCTCCAAAAAGAGAAGAACGCGAAACAATTTCTCTAAAGACAAAGAAGATAACTGCTCCGAAAGGGAGCCCGGCTCCGGCAGTACTAAGGGGAGGTAGTGTTTGGGGCTCCGTGAAGTAACTCCCCGCCCCTCCTCTCCACACCTTTCCACCCCTCCCCTCCATACCTATCCATGACTGCCGGGTGAGGACTCATCACCGGCCACCCCTCTGACTGACGGGGGTAGATACAGTATAGCGGGACGTACTGTGGAAGCTGAGGAGACCCAGCCACTTTATACTGTGATAAAAGCCAGGACAATTACCTAAGTTATAAATCGCAGGAAAAGTAGCTAGATAAATTACAAAGGCATTGTGAAGCCTTGGGTACGTTATAAATGTGCATGTGAATATCTTGCGTCTGTTGTCATTGTCAAATTAAATACAACAGTATTGGCATTTTAATTAGCAAGACATTGATCTTATAATCTGGAATTTGTAAATGCTCATTTTTTTTCTCATGCAAGGTTATAAAACTATATTTTTCAAGCTGAATTATTTGTTATGTTTCGAAAACAATTAAGCCGCCAGTACGTATACGATCAGAGATCTCCGGGTGCAGAATAGCCGATTCCGGCACTTTGATTATCCTCACTTTGGCATCGCTTTTCTCAGTATTATTATTTCTTCAAAATACACCTGCAGTCATGCGTTATAACAGCAACATATTCTCAGGAACGTGGAGCAAAGTTTTCATTTTAATAAAAAAATTCTTAGCACGACAGAGGACGAAATAAGAAAAAAAAAAAAGATTTCACTGGATAATATCTAAAACGACCACTATAAATACACGGCGTTACTACTGGAGATAATCAATTTAAGCATATTTCATTATCTATTATTTTGCAATTATTTTATAGTTTATAGCCTATAAAAAGTATCGTCTATAAAATGTTTAATATTTAATTTTAATATGGTGCTCAATGAAAGGTAGCAAAAAAGTTAAATGGTTTAGCCCCCTATTGTGATATAGCCCTGACCCAAAACTAAATAAAACCGATTTCAGATAATGATGAGGGATGACCAGATAACAAGGGATGTCACCAAATCCAAGAGTGTGCAGAAAATAAGCAAAAATAGATGTTTATTCAGTAAAAATGTGTGTATAATTGTGAGTTGAATTCGTGTTCACGAAGCTACTGCATAGATTTGAAAATCCCTTAAAAAGGGATTAAGAAGAAGATTGTTGTGGTGAATTTATTAAAACCGAGAGTAACTGCTGTGTTTCCACTGACGCGACGCTTCACAAGTTTTATAACTGAGTACCTAATAATTCATTTAATAATTCCGTGCATGATATTTTTGATCTCTCGGGGAAATCGAAAGGTAAGTCTACTAGTAGAAATTACAGTTATAGTTGTTCATTTCAGTTGTTTCACCGAACTTCATCTTTTGTGTTTCATGAAAGTACTGGCGTTTTAATTCCGCTTAATACTGACGTTTTTAAAATAACCTTTGATAAATATTTTTTGCCTCGGTACTCTCTTATTTATTATCTTATTGGGCTCGCCGAGTTCCGGTTATAGGTTCCATCGTGGCTATACACTGCTTTAAAAGAAAGATACAAATAAAACCATCCGCATAACAGCCCATAACAACAATTTTTGCAAAAAGTCTGGGATATTTACCCCGAAGATGAAAAAGAAACGTGTACAGGCAGATTAATATCCAGGAACAGAATTTAATTATAGAGAAATGTCCCTTTTAATTTCCCCATCATGTCCGTCCTTCATGTGGGCTGCAGCGTTTCCTAAGCCGTTTTTATGATGTTATTTATGGAAGGAGCCGTAAAATCCAGCAGTGTCAACATGAACACGCTTGCTGTAAATGACAAAATATGCTTGTTGCAAAAATAAAAAGGCAGTTTCGATTTTTCCTACTCTATATACAGTAATTTATTAAACAATAAAATAAGATACGGACATAATAATTAGAGACCAAAACGTACCAGTTCCACCAGATTCATGTATTTCCGATATATTCATAATAAAATATGGAGATAATTAGCATTGTTCACACTACAGAGCTTCAGATAAAAGTATGACAGATGCCGAGTGACGCACTTTTGCATGCATAGAAGCGAAAGAAAGAAACCAAGAATGAAGAAAAAATAAAGCGGGTCTGTGACGGTGGAGAAATAGCGTGAGTGTGACTGGATGGGGTGGGGGGATCTCTAAGGAACCCAGGGTGGGGGTCGATGGCGGAGCCGCTGCTCCTCTCATCGTCTCGTCGTTTCACTGCTCCGCTTTTGTGCATCTGCATTTGGTGAGGAACCTTGTTTCCCACGTGCGTGATCAGTTAGCTCCGCTCTTCCGGATGAGGAGGCCGCAGCTGGACGCTGATGTGACCAGTATGAGAGCCGCAGCTGAAACTCCCCTGTTTTCCTGTAACAACGGAACCATATGCTGATTATTATTATTATTATTATTATTATTATTATTATTATTGTTGTTGTTGTTGTTGTTGTTGTTGTTGTTGTTGCTGTTGTTGTTGTTGTTGGTGGTGGTGGTGGTGCTGCTGCTGCTGATGTTGCTATTGTTATTGTTTCCGATTATGTTAAGGGACAGCGCTTTAATTGTTTATCTGCGCGTTTGATTCGAATTCGCATAGCAGAAGTATTCAATGTCACTTTAACGCCAAGTGTTTTGTCTTTTTATGTGTTTGTTATCGAGAAGTGAAATGTGCACTGTTAGTGTAGATTAACAATGTCAAAGTAGCGCTGTACACTTAATGTGTCGTGACTTGGGTTAGACTAACAATATCAGTGTAGCGCCGTGTGGATCGGAGTACGTACGGAATCACGGATCTATCACACTCCCCGGAGCATTTGTTTTAACCGGGACCCTTGATTTGAGTGACTGCCGATATTAAGATGAATATTAAGATGAACTTTATTACCCACATTATGCAAATTTGAGTTTTGGCCCTGAAAACAGGCGACGTTTAATTCTTCCCTTCCCTCTGATTGAACTGTATTTTTCACACCCGGCTTGTCCGATCCTCTTGTGTGTCACACCCCTTCGTTAACCTGGTGTGTTTCGAGTTGTTTTCATTAGTTCAGTGTATTTAAGTCCACCTTAGAGTGTTTCCCTAGACCTGTCATTGTATTGTTACGATGATCTTGTCTTGTATGCCTCGCCATGTGCCCATTAAAACCCTTTTTACCCAAGCCCTCATTTCCTTCTCCTGCTTCTTCGGTCCTAGCTCACCTGGTTGTGACAGTATTTCTGAATTAAAGTTATGTTCCAGGAGTTCCGAAGAGTTGTAAAGAAATATGACATCATACGCTTCCATTCACAGAAACATCAAAGATGGCTCCCATGACCTTTAAAGTCTTGCACAGAGAATATCTTGAGAGAGGGCTTTTTGTTAATTGTGCTGAAAGATGCAATTCATTTTCAGTTGTTCTCCTGCTGTTTTAATTGTTTCCAACATCAAACGACAGACTGGATGAATTGAATTTATATAATCAGCATATAAATATTTGTGGACTTTGGCCTTAGATGACACAGTCAACATGGACAGGAATGTGCATTCATTGGACATGTCATTATGGCCTGAGTATTGTGTAATAGAACCCAGGGGAGACTGAAAAAATGTCTTTCTTTTCAGATGGAACCAATGCTACAAAAGTGTCCAGAGGCTTTGCCTTATCTATGTAAATCACCTGATTTGACTCAATGATTAAATCCACCAATAGTCTGAGGTCAGACATAAATAATAGATGTATTTGAATTGCTGGAAATGTTAAAGCTGTGAATAAAGCCAGTAAATGTGGAGAGACTGGTGAAAGCTGGTAGAAGAAATAGGTGACAGTCAGAAATTACGAGTAAGTTTATATTCTGTGAAAGACCAAATGTTTTGAGCAGCAGTTTGGATCATTGGGATTCCTCCTGTCCTGCATTACATTACATTTCCTGCATGCTAGAATGGCAATCTCCAGCTATGTTTTAAATACTTGAATAAGTGGACATTTATGATCAAAATCTGCCCTGGGGCCCCCAGGCCATCTTTCTCTATCTGACTGTACACAGGGCATCTCATCTTCCACATCCTACCTTTAACAGCCTCCCTGACTCTGACTGTACACAGGGACATAGGCAGATTCCAAGGGCGCCATCCTCTAAATGTGCAGATTTAGCCAGTTCATTTTACTTGGTCTCATGCAGGGGGCATCAGCGGTGAAGCTGGCCTAGGGCGCCATCTTCTGAGGGGGCGCCGGCTAACCCAGCCAATTTCACTTTGTCTCAGACAGGGGGTGCCGGCGGTGAAGCTGGCCTAAGGCGTCACATGGCCTTGGAGCAGTACTGGGATCGCTAATATATAAGTGAGAAATGATAACAGGGCACATATGTAATATTACCCTGTTATTAATAAAATAATATTCACAGACCCTTTGAGGCTCGGGGTTCCCCGTTTTACCTGAACTAAACACAATAAAAGCTGCTGGATGCATTTGAACAACAGATGTACTAATCGTCTACGCTACTCTCTTACAATGCAAACTTAAAGTGACATGTGCAGTGTGAAATGTGCAGTGTGAAATGTGCAGTGTGACATGTGCAGTGTGAAATGTGCAGTGTGACATGTGCAGTGTGACATGTGCAGTGTAGACTGAGTGTGTGAATCTGATGACGTAAATGTCACCACAGAAATGTACTTGCAAGATGTTTGCCTACAGGTTAAGTTTCAGATGTACAAATATAATTTTGGATTTGCAATAGATTTTTATACACAATTATTGTCCATTCCTGGTGTTTTATGCAGGTGCTGTGTTTACATGATTTTTACAGGCCACAAATGCCCGTGGTGGGCCATAGGCTGGTCAAAGATCCAGTCATATAAAAAGGTCAGACCTGATTAGCTGTGTGCAGTATTATTAATAATATGTAGTATAGCTGCTGCAGTATTATAAATGATGTGTAGTATATCTGTCTGCAATATTATTTGTGATTTGTAGTATAGCTGTCTGCAGTATTACAGATGATGCATAGTATCGCTGTCTGCAGTATTAAAAATTATTTATAGTATAGCTGATTGCAGTTTTATTTATGATTTGTAGTATAGCTGTCTACATTATTACACAGGTATGGAGGGTAATACACGGGGTATGTGTGCTGCAGACTTGAGAGGTTTGTTGGGGGTGACTGGATTGGCTGGCTGTCACAGGCAGGTCACCTGAGATTTGGCTGCTCTGTGGTTTCAGGTACCCCCCCCCCCCCTCCCCAGACTTCAAACAGCTGCGCTGCCAGAGCCGCTCTGCGCAGGCCAGACGGAGCGTGTCCACAGCTGTGCTGGCTCACGACGCTGTAGGTATGAGCGGCTCATTATTCGCATGTCATCATGAGAGATGAATAGGCAGATTAACTTTTGGCTGACCCTGCTTTCTTTAGAGAAAACATTGACCCGGTGCATAGGGTGTTTACCTGCAGACTTCAAACAGCAGGCATCTCAGCAATAATGCTCAGCAATCCATGCAAACCCCCAATCTATTCACTGCCTTGGATTAGGCTCATGGGGGACTATTTTAGTCCTGCCCCACACAGGAACATAAGCTCAAAAAAAACAGACTGATCTCTGCAATATTTAGTCTGTTGTACCTTGCAGAGGGGCACCTAGACATTACAGAAATGCTTGGCCTGTTATGCTGGCCCACTGCCTGCCACCTCTTCATGACTGACACCGCAGTCACATTGTCCCTGTCCCTAGAGCCGTTTGTGTCCGTGTCATGGGTGGGTTTGTACTTACAGCACCTACAGACCGCAATAGCCATTCCTGAAATGGAAGGAGGTGCTTCAGGACCTCCTACGTGAATGACTATCTACAGGTGGAGATGGTGTTCATAAAATGTGCTTTAATGAAAAGGGAAGATAATTTCGTTTGTTTGGCTGACAGCCAGGAAGAACTGGACAGCGGCAGGGACAAGGCGGGGGGGGGAGGGCCAGATGCAGTACGCCATGGGCACGGAAAACTGAAGCATTATTACATTTATTCAAGTGATTGTATGTTTTGCCCAAATGCAAATATAGGACTCAACATATAGACAGAGGCCACAGTGTGTAAGCTGTGGGGGGCAATCGCACTGGGCTCCGGTAATTCACTAGAAGCTAAAAGAGGGCCTCTAGCAGACGGTGGTCATGTGATCCATCATCTTATCGTGCAAGACTCTTGGGGAGAGGAGTCGTGTCACCAGGCACATGTCACCCAATGCATGTCACCAGGCATGTCACCAGGTGCACAGTTGAACTAGTGGAACTAGTAGATTGGGAGGCAGATCAGAGCTGCTATTTTTAACCTAGACCAATAGATCTGCTGGAAAATAATGCAGACGAGAGCCAGCAGGAAACTCCAGTGCAAAGATCTTAGCGGAATCTGCAATTCGAGGGGAACGATCTGTGAATCTCCGGAAAGGTACACTGTGATCACCACTCGCTGTTAGCATGGGGGCCAGTTTTTCTGGACAGATACACATGTCACCAGACACATGTCACTAAGCACATGTCACTAAGCACATGTCACCTGATGTATGTCACCAGAAACATCACCGGACACATGTCCCCAGATATATGTCACTAAGCACATGTCATCAGATGTATGTCAGAGGTATAGCTGTTTCTGTTACGTCACAAACAGTAACATCCGATTCCAGATCTTTTCGGGGTGGGGGGGGTCATTTTCGGCAGATTTCACCAACTGGGGGAGCAAACAAGTTTCAGGGGGGTATGGGTTACTATGTGGCTACATGCCTCAACTACTGAACTGTTCGAAACGCACATTCAGACATTGATTCATGTGAAACACTTTTACTGAAAAGGTATAAGACAAAAAAACTAAACTTCTAGTCATTATTTAATCATCTGAAGGCAGAGAAGTGCAAAAGTTAATCCATTTTTACAATAATTATCTTGAAGCAATTCATTTCAAAGAGCTTCTCAGTGACTTTTAAAACTGCTTGGGTGACCTGCTATTAAAGTTGTATGTTTGGGCAGCACCTATTAAACAGACATGGCATTTAAAAACTGTCTGACTCGGTTTCCAGCTGATTGCCGGCATCTGCTCCTCAGAAAGACTGAGGATCATAGCTGGCATAGCTGAGGGGCAGCAGGTTCAGTCAGAGCTCAGTCCGGGTGACGATGTGTGTAGGAGGTGTGATCCGGGCTGTCTGAGGGGCCGCAGGTTCAGTCAGAGCTCAGTCCGGGTGACAATGTGTATAGGGGGTGTGATTCGGGCTGTCTGAGAGGCCGCAGGTTCAGTCAGAGCTCAGTCCGGGTGACAATGTGTATAGGGGGTGTGATTCGGGCTGTCTGAGGGGCCGCAGGTTCAGTCAGAGCTCAGTCCGGGTGACGATGTGTGTAGGAGGTGTGATTCGGGCTGTCTGAGGGGCCGCAGGTTCAGTCAGAGCTCAGTCCGGGTGACTATGGCTGGCCAGGCATCATGTGCGTCTGCCTGGCTTCGGTGCCACATCACAGCACATCACTGTCCTCATTCTGCTCATCTCCCCATTTCCTTTAATTATTTTAAAAGCACATTTCTGTATATTAGCAGTGTGATGGGGGTTCAATTGTGTATTTCAATTGTGTAAAGTGTATTTCTGGCCAAATCTGCTGAGTTTCACAAATTTTGAAGTTTGAAAAAATATTAAAAGGTTACATCTATCTGTTCTATAACACATGTTGGGAAATGTCACATTAAATATACTCCGAGATTACTCATTGTAAATGGAAATTGTCCTTTCAGTATCCTTTGTGGTTTTAGTGAAGACATTCTGACAGGCTGATCTGTACAGATGTGTCGTCCTAAGAGACACTCATTAACCCCCAGTTTCTAATGCCTGCTCCAAGGGCACAATCTGCCCCCCCCCCCCCCACGCCTCCCCCCTTTCCGTAACAGCAGACAAACATGCAATCACATAAGGATGAAACTTCAAAGTCAGCTGATTGCACTGTCATCCAGAGATTAACGCTCAGCATTTTTTTGGACTTTGGGGTGGGAGGAACTGGAGTACCCAGAGGAAACCCCACAACGATATGGAGAGAACCCCCCACATATGGAGCCATGGGAGAGATTCAAGCCGTGGTGCCAGAGATATGAGGTGACAGTGCTAACCACCCCAAATATAAAAATCATCAGTAAATTTGATATTCCACTGGCTTAGAGAAAGCAGATAACCAAAAAAGAACCGGTATTTTAACATATTTGCACATCCCTGTTTTCCAGTTTGACCGCAGACAGTAAATAAAAAGGCTCCCTTTTCCTTTCACCGACAGCTAAGACTGTGCCGTACTGCCTCAGCGCCCAGGTTCACTGCGCCGTACTCCCTCAGCGCCTGGGCTCACTGCGCCGTACTCCCTCAGCGCCCGGGTTCACTGTCGCTTTGTGTGCAGCAACGCCGGACAGCACACAGAGTGAGCCTGACACAGAGCACCGGTGGCTCTGTGGGCCTTTGAAGTAGCAGAAAAGCTTCATCCCCCTTCAACATATTCACTCTGCGGTCACACATCGTTAAAAGCATAAGCACCAATGGCATTCATTATTATAGACATTCTTTTCTTCTGCTGTATCTTTATAAAGTTAGTACTTGGCTTGTATCTCTTGGCCACTTCAGGCGGGTGAGGGAGAGCTTCACACAGCAGTCACCATGAGGCAGTGACACTTCCCTGGGGGGCCTTTCTCCACTGCTCTGCTTTCAGGGCCCTGTAAAGAATTATGACAGGTGACCAGTCACATAAACGTTATGCTCTGTACCTGGAAATATCATATAATCACAGAGGTGGCCCCTCCATGCAGGAACAAATGTGTTAATTACAGACTGGGGAGCAAAGAGAGGGTAAGCTCATATACACACCAAAGGGGATTAACAAGATGGAGACAAGGGTGGACGGTTAAGAGGGCAGGGAACAATATGATTATGGCATGACCTGTGACCTCTGCTGGCCAACCAGAGACAAGGTGGAGGTGAATCCTGACAGTGATGCACCATCAGTGAGCCGGGGGGTGGGGGAAGGGGGATGGGGGTGTCTGGTTCAGCACTGGGAGAGTAATCTTAAGGGGATCCGACAGCCAGACAAACTGGAACTGAAGGTGAACTGACAGCTCTTTCCTATCAGCAGAAGGACCTCGATTCGGAAGATGAGATATTAACTAAACTTCACGGAGCGTATGGTCTCACAAGGTCTTCTTATTAAGCAGCCATTGATAACAAGCATTTTAATGTCCTTTAAAGCTTATACATTTTTCATTTGTTTTACTCATAACAGCCCCGGGAGTAATGAACAGCATTGAGGATAATTGTGATGCTCGCATTTCTCTCTTAAGCACACATACTCTTGGTATTTGTCAGCCGCTATGCTCTTCAGATCTCATGGATTCTTTTTTGGTGTGTTAGCAGGTAACACAAAGCGCTGACTCCTCACCTCACTGCATGTAGGGATTCACAGCTGCGGGATCAGGCTCAGCTCTGAGCCACAGTGGTGCTTCACTAAATCATTGCTGTGTTGTGGCACAGGGCCTTTCAGCCACAGGCAACACACAGCACTGAGCGTGTTACATCACTGCATGTAGGGATTTACAACTGCGGGAACAAGCACAGCTCTGAGCCGCAGTGGTGCTTCACTAAATCATTGCTGCACTCTGACACAGGGCTTTTCAGCCACAGGTTAAATGCTGTTTTAATTGCCCCCCCCCACTCGCTCTCTGTCTCCCTTTCTCCCTCTTCCTCTCTCGCGCTCTCTCTAGAGGGGTACACCTCTATATTTGTTTGTATATTTATGGTCAGTGAAATAGATGCTGAAATAAGAGGTATGATTTTTACTAAAGACAGTATGTGGACAGGCGTGGGCACTTATCCTCTGGTGAGTAAAGCAGGCTTCTATTTTATCTAACTCTTGGGTACTTTTTGGGCCTTTCCTTTGTATTCAGCACTGGGATTTGTGCTCATCTATACAGAATATCAAATATGACGATGAAAAGGAATGATTTCATATTTCAGGAAGAGTAGAGATACATGATCACCACATTGATGTGAGCATGAAAGTCTCCACTGCTAGAGATAAACCATGAAATATTCTGTCTCCTTTCAAAGTGCTGGGAAATGAAAACATTTTCATGTAAATTCCCAACTCCTCACTGGAGTGAGGGGGATGAGGGGGTGGGGCTGGCAGGGGAGAGGGGTGTTAATGTCTCGCACCCGAAATTCTCAATGAAACAGGGGGAGATTCTGTTTAGGGGGATCATCAAACCTGTGTATGTCATGGTGAATGGGGGGGAGCAGTACCCCTGTCCCGTACCCCATCTCTTTATACCCTCTTCGTAACCCTGCCCTGTACCCCCACTCAATATGCCCTCCCAGTACCTATGCTCTGTACCTCAGCCCTGTACCCCTCCCCTGAACCCCATCGCTGTACCTCTGCTCTGTACCCCAGATCTGCACTTTATGTCTCTATGTACCCCAGCCCTGTACCCCACTTTTTACCCCAGCCGCTTACCCCTGCCCTGAACCCCAACTCTGTACCCCTGCTCTGTACTGTATTGTTTTGGTCAGAATTCTTATCCAAATGGTCTGGAGTCTTGTTAAGCAGGGACCCCCTAGATCAGGGTTCTCCAAATCTGGACCAGTATTCCAAATCCAGGCCTTGTTTTCAGTTTTCCCAGTTAGTTTAACAATTACTGCTTCTGATTGGTCAGAGGCTTCACACCTGGCTCAGCGGTAAATGAAGGCTGGAAAACCAGCAGGGCTCGGACCTCGAGGAGTGTGATTTGAATAACCCTGCCCTAGATGGCATGCTACCGTGTTACATTAGAGTGCAGAACACACCACCGTTCTGCAGCATGGAATGGCTACTTTGTTGTCAACAATTCCGTGTAAATCATCTTGTTCCTGCCATGTTAAGCTGGGTTAGATGCTCTTCACTGTCTCACAGGACAACACAAATCACAGGTGTTAATTCTGAATTTGGAAATGTATTTTCATTATTTATGGCCGCTAGGGCTGTTTATAAAGATACTGTCTAGCTATTTGGAAACTCATTTAGGTAGGATAGTGGCTCTTTTCGCGCAGACACATTCATATATAGCTGCTTCTTACCATGAAAAGGCAGTCACATTAAACTGGAGATATCCCCAACACCCCTACCTGCCGCCCGCAACCATCACGCAGATATGCAGCATATGAACTGGTACCCTTGAGAATGTGAAATGAAGCTGACGATAGGATGTCTATGAGCCCGCAGAATCCTAAACACCACCACAATCTGTGTGTACACAAGTATACTGACCAAAGTGTCCCAGCACAGGTCAGCAGTCTCAGGACGACGTGGGACCGACATCACTTAGAGGGGCTGAAAACAACTGTTTCCCATCTAACTTGTTGATGTTTTGGTCTGGCCTGCATGAGCTGCTAGACTGCAGTCAGGCCGCACTGCCCTTTGTGCTGCAGGCAGGACTTGACTTGGCTTCTCCGAAGTGTGAAAGCTGCTCCGCTCCAGGTGTCATTCAGAGCCGCACGCCCCTCTCATTCTTAAGCTTACAGGTGGACACCCTGACGTTGTCCTGTAGAATTTGCTGGTACAGTTCAGAAGCCATTGTTCCCTGGGAGATCCCCAGGCTGCAAACCAATCCCAGCCCATAATATTCGCACCAGCATGCTTCACGGCCGAAACAGTGTCTCCTTTCTTCCATAACACGCTTTCATCTCATGTGTCCGCAGACCTTTCCGCCCACTGGACCATCCAGTGCTTGAACTGTCAGTGTTTCCCTTTGCTTTGCAGCCATGTTAACTCCTTATTCATGAACATTGACAAGAGACCCCTGTAGTTATTTCCCTGTGAGTCTTTTTGGACAGTTTCCTCCAAGAGTGATCAGTCTTGCACAGCACTTAACACTTCCTCTCTATGGACTTAAGCAGGCCAAAATCTATAATGATGCTTACGTAATGTAAAATGAGTAAATGTAATACATTTCAGCCACATTGACAGTAACTTTTCCTGGTCCTCAAACATCTCTTTGTCTCCAGCCCTAAGTCACCAGCACAAATGCATGTCACAGTTGCTGTCATTTAAAAATGAACTTCATACTAACATAACATTGATTAGACCATCTGACTGAAATTACTACTCAATACACTTATCTACAGACTCGTGCTTTTCCCAGTGAATGTGGGATCAAAGTGTGTTTTACTTTAATCAAAACATTTTTGTTTAATTTCCTTCTCCTCATCTGTTTCTGGACAAGGAGCAGATCATAATAATGCAGGACTGTGAACGATACAAAATTACGTCGAGATTTTCTCTGGTAACCAACTAGCTCGTCTCTGTGAAAAGCTTTCATCAGCAGCCGTTAAAGGAAAACATAAACAATGAGAGCGTCACAGTGCACACAAATTGAATATTTCTGGAAAACGGTATGTTGTTTGTTGGCTAACCCATGATTTTTCTGCTCTTACCATGCTGATGCAATCTTAGCTGCAGTTGGTGCAACTCAGAAGGGGCCTTTTAATGATGGAACAGAAATAATCAGAAGTGGAGCCAGTGCACACGGGATAGTGCACTGCACATGGGGATAGTGCACTGCACACGGCGTCACACCTGTGGGGTCCTCACACGCGTGTGCGGCTGTCTCCACTGATCACACCTTGAGCTACATCACCATTTATCATGTTGGGTCATGTTGGTAAGCCCTCGACACACTGCCATCACCACAGAGCTGTGATCCCACTGAGCTGCATGGTTCTTCTGCCTAGACATTATTTACACATTAATTAGTTAGCTGATATCACCTTCAGAGCAACCAACAGAGAACGACTGCCGAGCTGAGGACCCCTCCTCCCCCAGGAGTATTCTGGTGCCTCAAAACCCTTCAGTGAGTCCCGGATTTCTCCAGCCCCCCCACAAAGGGACCAGTTCAGAATAAATCAAACTGGAGGAATCTTATAAGAGGGAGGAACTATCCTTTAGACAGTCAAGAGACATATTAGAGCAAGACATAGTAACATTACTAGGCTACTTACTTACACATTACTTCAGGTTTATTTAGTTGTTAAAAGACTGCTCTGCCCAGTCCTTACACTGACTCTCACTGGGATGGGCATTCTGAAGATGGATGGAATGAAAGTCCATTAAATGAGGTTTATATATGAAGCAGGGAATCTGTACTTCTGATGGTTTTGGGATCTTGCTCTGTGACCCTGGCAGCAGTAATGTGGACAGCCAGGGATGCTCACCTAGACCCCAGTAAAATGTAATAGGGCGCCGGTCTGAACACCTCCTCTACATCCCCCCCACCACCAACATTTCACACAGCTGACGGGAGAGAGTGGTGGCTCTGAGGCTACGGATCTGTGCCAGCAACTGGAAGGTTGATTCTATTCCATTGGCCCCTTGAGCATATGGCAATTGCGTCATCCTGGGTATGATGTTAATCTACGTCCAGCCCTATGAGGAGATCCGCCAACTTACAGGGAAAAAGTCGGGGGTTGGTGGCAGGATTGGCACTCCAATGTGTGGTGCTGAGACTGCACGGCTGCACTCATCCCTGAGGCAGTTTGTTGTGTGGTGAGTGTGGCAACGCCCTGTAATCAGTGCAGGCACCTTACCGATTAAACAGTAGCCTGGAATCAATTACCTGATGCCAATTTGATCCATAATTGCCTTTAGTGGAAAATGAAAACATCAAGTCTTTATCACCAGGAAATTTACTACAGCCATCTTAGAATATATAGAATCATTTGTTCTGGTAAATGGCCTTGAATAGTAAAGAAAAGGACTGTAGCTGGTAGCTTATGCTGGGAAACAGTCCCTCCATCTGGGAACACACACAACAACCACGCGACCTCTAATGCAATTAGGGCGCTGGCTGCCTTTCTGTTGCCATGCGACAGTCTTTCATCTTTTCATCAGTCCATCCTACGTTTCTGGTCAATGGGGCCTTAGCTTTTTTTCCGCTCTACAGAGGCAGTTCCTGCCCTTCTTGAAGGACATAGGGAAAGATCGTAATGATCTATAATGGCACTCGTCAGCGGCAGATGTCTCAGGTAAAGAGCTTGCCTCAGATCTCATTTGTTCACAACGTGCTGCCATTACACATCTTTAGCACAGATGCTAATTACCACAGATTAAGGTAAACTGTCATGAGTGGGGTGGGCTCAGCAGTGTTTCTATACTGACACGCTATCCATTTTCTGCAGATTCATTTAGCAATTGTTGCTACTCGTGGACAGAACAGGCAGCCTCTGCGAGTCGCTCAGGTTGTACTCACACTTGTACCGTGCCCTACCAAGATTGAAACCCCCCACCCCCGCAACTCCCCCTCTGGTCTGCACTCACATCGCACGTAATGCACACTTATGCCATCACCATGCAACTTGTTTGTGAAGGAAGTGCTATCTCACGGCAGAATGGAATCTGCGATTAATGCCCTTGTGTTGTGAGTTTGTTTCAGGCACGACGGCACACACACACACGTTTATTAAGTGTGTAATGCAGCGGTATTTGTTTATTTGTGATGCACCAATAAGAAGATAATCCTGCATTTTGCCAAATATCTCAGTGTTTGTGCAGACCGGTGCTACACAGGATACCAAAAACAAAACAAAAATAGCACAAACTGTATACCCATCCCAACCCATTCCTCCAGGGTTTGGTTTATGCAGGGTACATGAGTGCATGTGCGCATCAGTTACATCACTGATGTCATGCCTGTGTTTCATTCTCCGGCACAGTCAGCAATCGCACTACATCTGAGTCTGACTATTCACGCTCTGGCCTACCGGCCCAAGCAGGTCAGGGCACATTATAAAGCGAGATCACACTAGTGAAACGAACTGGAGGTCAAATGTGCTCGGGCATGGTACGATTCGGCTAGTGTGAGTGCACCCTCTTAAGTCATTCTACGCAATATCGGGGCAAAATGTTTAATGCGGCATTTCTGTAACTTGCTGTCCCATTCAGCAGCAGCCATGTGAGAACTATTCATGTTGGAAGGATCCAAATCTTTCGCTCTTCCTTAGATATTCCAGTTCTGTTACACGGAGAGAGTCTGCAATTCCACCTGCTTTGGTGTGTGAATGTCAGCCTGGGGGGGGGGGGGTGGTCACATTCTCCCAAACTGCTTTTGAAGTCTTCTTGAGGGAAAAAAAGATCAGACTCAGCAAAGTGGGCTTCCTCTCTTTTAGTTCGCGACCACCATCTTGGGGGGGTGGAGCAGGCCTCACTTTGAAGCTCAGCGACAATAGGAGGATATAACTTCTGAAAATAAAAAATACTCCTTTTCAACATCTGCGGGCTCGCAGAAACTACACAAGAAAGTCTTTCAGAACACTTGAAATGAAGATGATGAGGAGCTGGAAGACGGTAAATGTTTAATGAGCTGCTGTATTTTAAGCAGCCAGTGATGCAGTGTGACTGAAGAATCCTGTTTGCACCAGTCTCCTGTATTACTTTTTAGTGCCATTCTGGTGAACTTTCTTGGCCCTTAGTGGAATCATCATCAAGCTGTAGATGATCCCGATTTGATGATGTCGGCATAATATTAAATATTAAAATATGATTGGTGACAGATGGCCACAGTGATGAAGGAGGTACAGTATGGTGTTGGGAAGGCTGTGTCATGGAAGTGCTTCACTACTGAGAACCCATCGTCTTTCAGTGCATCGGAATTTTTAAATAAAGCAGTGCAGGCAGCATCAGAACTGACATTGGAATTCTGGGTAGGTGCAACTCATTTGTCTCCAGGAGCCGGGCCTGGGTCACAGGCTGAACAGGGACTGACATTGGAACGTCGGGAAGGTGCGACTCCCTTGTCTCTGGGAGCCGGGCCTGATGCACCGCCCACTGCGTACACCTTTCATGTCACCTGCTTCCTTTGTAAGAGTGAGTTGGAGCAGGCGGGGTCATGGGGGCTGAGCTAAGCCAGGGGTTTTCAGAGGCAGCGTCCGTGTCCCACTGCTGGTGGGGTGGGGGAGCAGAGGGACACACCTGGGACAGCTCCCAGCCACCTGCACATCGCAGAACACTGGGGCAAAAGCTGAAATGAATTACTTGAAGTTTTCTGTTAGTTTTGACCTGCCAAAGTTAGACACATGCTGCTAGTCTGTTCTGCTAGTTCAAAGTTAAGCAAGCTCCAGGCAGACATGGTTACATTGGATTTTAATGCTGAATGTTAGTCAGCCTAGCCGCAGCTCTTCATGAGGCAGAGCGTTTTCCCTCCCAAGATCAGCGAGGGGTTTGCCCACTGGCTCCGTCCCTAGACCCGAGAACTCCTGCCTGCAGATGTTTGCCTGTATTAAACGTTATAAAATAAGCAGGCTGTGAGTTTTGCATGATACCAGGTGGTTTCTTAGGATACGTTCTATCATCTGTGCAGCCCCCCTTGCGTGTTAGTTGTGCGAGGTATGCGATAGCCCCGCCCCCTGGGCCTCTACGTGAGGCAGTATGTCATCTGTACAGCCCCCCTTTGTGGGTACGGCTTGTGATAGCCATACCCCTGGTACCCTCAGGACACCATGAAGATGGTTGATTTCACTCTGCCACGGACAAACTGGGGAGGCCAACCATAACAGAAGTGGTTACTGTAACTAAGTTAAGGATTTTGTCAGTGTCAGCAAACAAGTTCGAGTAGGTAAACTAACTGCCAGGGCAATGATCTGAATAGGGGCAAAGAAGGACAGGATCTCCGTCCCAGCAGGTGACAGCGGCGGGGGCGTCAGAGCATGACGAACTGGGAGCGAGAGACTGAGAGTAACATGAGAAGGAGACAGACGCTTAACATACAGGCTTTCATGTCATTATCTTATTCAGGGACATTCCATTTATGCATGTCTTTGTGTACTGAAGAGTGGAATCCTCATCAGTCAAAAATCAACTGCTTGTTCTTTATTTAATAGATTCTGCACTGAATGCATAACGATGGTAATATCAAAAGCCTTGGGGTGAATTTTAGATAGAAAGCCCACTATAATGTTCAGTGATGGACTCTCACATTGTGGCGGCTTCGCCTCTAATTGCGAAGAGGATAAATCGACAGCTTCAGCCAACCAGCCTTTCTAGCATGATGGTGAGGCACCGTGCTGCTATTCTTCTCCTTTATTCTGTTGAAGTAAACTTATTTAAAAATATCAAAATTACACACAAAGGACCATTGTACGAAAACAATAGCGTGGCTCCGCATGAAGCAAACATGACACCATAAGTGTAAATGTAAACACAAGTGTAAGTGGTCAACAGAGAAATAAGACATCCCACTTAGCCTTCCCTAAACACCATGATTACTACCCCATACCACAACTAACACCATGATTACACAGAGGTGTGACGATATACCTACCCCATACCAGGACTAACACTATGTGACACATGCACACTCACTTTAAATAACATTGACGGATGTAATAATAGAAAATATAATAAGGATAACAACATAGGTGCCACATCACCTAGTCTGACAGGAATCAGGACGATGACTTCACTGGCACCACCATGTTGGAGAAAACTTCCACAAAGTTACTTCTTCCAATAGAAGCCTGCAGAAAAGCCACAGAAGTTCAGACGACACGCGCCCACTTTGTTAAATTATTCATCACTTTGCGCTTGGAAACCCGCCAGCCGCCCGGGGTTCAAACATTCTCCGCGAGCTGGGATCTTCTCCTTGGAGGCGTCTATAAGCGGGGAGTGCGCGCAGAGCGGCCATCCGCGCATAAACTGCGGCGCTAACCGGCGCTCAGTTCTTCGTCTGCGCTTATCCTCTAAGAGCGATGTACCGCGGTCACTTTATAATAGGCCAAATGTAGAATAAAACTAGGAAAGGCAAAAAGTGACATTCCCTCACTGGGGATGGACAGTATCTCTCGTTTTTAAAATCTTTTCGATATCACTCGAACCCAATACCTAGGTTGGTATCATCGAAACCGATTCCGACATTCAGTCCATTTCCAAAGTCTACAAGCATTTAAACTACACAAAATTCAGCATCGATCCGCACGTCCAGGATACTACTGTACACTCACAAAATACGCAAGCACCTGAAAAAAGCTTCTCATTTTCCTATCATTTTTTCTGTTCTCACACTACACATCAACTTGACGTCACCGATATTTGTACTGAAAACCCATTTTGTACCCTGTTCATTTTAAAACCTAATAAATAATGTTTTATCGTATATTTGTATATATCTACCACTATGTCAGTGGGAGTGGCAATATCAATACCCCCACGCACTATCGATACTTCCAGTTACCTCCAGGTGTCTTAAATATTCCTACGTGTGAATTAAAGGTTCCGACGAATAAATTGTACATAGCATGTTAAACACACTGACGGCAATAAAAAACCTGCGCATTGGAAGATGCTGCCATCTAGAGAGCAGACATGAAAAGGCGCCCGAAGAACCAGGGTGTTAGGCTGAAAAAGGCACCCCTGCCGCAGAACGCATGCCTTTCTCGGGAGCGGGCACCGCTGAAAGCAGCGAAGGGAAAGCTCTTTAGTAACGCGTGAAAACGACAGTTTCATTTGAGTAAACTCATAAAGCGTATGTACCATTTCACACGCCATTGTATTATGTTAAAATACACGTATACATCATACAAACAAACGAATTATATCTCGGATCTGAAAACGGATTGTTACTTAATACTTATATGCTGTCACACGCATGTTAGTATCGCTTCAAAGGTTCAGAACAACACACAATTTGGCAATACAACGTTTGGCATTATATGTGTGTATCAGGTGTACAGTAACACTGTTCTTTTCATGAAGAAAAAATTAATTTGTTGCTCAATCTTTTTAAAATGTCTGAGTCTAGTTTTAATCTATGGGTAAAATAATGTTGCACCACGTAGCTCAGAGCACTTACTCCAAATTGTATTTAAAAACGTCCTTGATGCTGGGGTCAGTGCAAGTGTAATGAACAAGAGGGCGTGGGGATGTATTTTTCATGTATGTCCTACATTAGCAAAACTTTATACATTATATTATAATCACAATAGTATAGCTGTACGTGTGGGCGGAGGCTCTCACTGCCACACCACGGTATTGCTGTACGTCTGGGTGGGGACTTTGCCATACCACTGTATTGCTGTGTGTGTGTGTGTGTGTGGGCGGGGACTCTCACTGCCATACCACGGTACGGCTGTGCGTGTGGGGGGGAGGGGACACTCACTGCCATACCACGGTACTGCTCTGCGTGTGGGCGGGGACTCTCACTGCCATACCACTATATGGCTGTGCCATTTTCCACCATCTGATCTTCACTCCTCGGTAAAACCTTTGCCTTTGGTTTAGTTCTAAAAAATACCAGTGCTGATTATGCATTTCTCTTGATATGGAAATATTACATTTAAATACTACAAAATTGTGGTGAGTGGTATCACTCTGAGGGTGAAATAGCACTTCCTTGCAATTTATCGGTGAATTACGAGACTGTAGCAGTGTCAAGGCCTTAGTGCAGGGGTGGCCAATCGTATCCGCAAAGGGCCAGTGTGTATGCGGGTTTTCGCTACAACTCCCTAATTACATTACTAATTAGAGGACTGATTGACTGAAGAGTCCTCACACCTGGGTTTGAACAGCTGACCTACAGGTTATCCCAAAAACTTGTGTATGCGCCAGCCCTTTGCAGATTAGATTGGCCACCCCTGCCTTAGCGTAACGAGTGTTAGGCAGAACAAAGGATTTTCATATGCATTTTACAGGACATGTGTATTATTCACACGATTGTTTCAAATAGTCAGGAACTGGTCTTTGGCAAATTTTGAATATACATTTTGTAGTTTACAATGTTCATTCCGATAGGGATGCTGTTTACTGCAAACATGGCCACACTAGTTTCACCTGAAAGTACACCCCAAAAAGAGTATCCTCTGGAAACTTGTGTTGTGGCTATTTGCAGCGTGCTTCCGAAGTTGCAGTTGTTTTCTGTATTTTCAAAGCATCTGTGAATGAGCAGCGCATTTGTAAAATGCAGTTCACATGTAGTCATTTTCATTAAAATGTTTTCGGAATTTGTGAAGCGTCTATCAATTAGCAGTGTGTTTACACATTCCTTATGAACTTGTATAATACGCGTTGTTGTGCATTTTTCTATTAGACGTGCGTTTCTTTATTTTGAATTGCATTGGGCTCTCGGCCACCCCACAACAGACTTGCAAAAAGACAAACACGCAGGATCACAATCTCCCCGATATTTATTCCTTGCTTCTCCACTCATGGTCATAAACATTAAGCACAATTTGGCGCCACCACTTTGACTGCACTGAAAAAAAGTTAAAATCCAGTGAGATTTTATATATTATATATAAACTGTATTCTCAAATCTTTGCCTGACATTCACAAAGACGACTACAAATGGTGTTACAATGTCACAGGTGGATAAACCAGACCAGAAGCTGACAGCTGCAGGTTAGATGTAATCTCCTAAGCATTGACCTGTGTGCTCAGAAGCTCCTGTCTCACTGTAACAAAGGGGGACCTACAGCAACAAGGATCCTCACACTGCTTTAGGGACGAGTGTTTCTTGGGAACTCCAAATGAAGTGTGTGAGGTGAAGACCTGTGTGTTCTGGCAGGCTTGCTCCCACGCTCACTTCTCCCTGACGCGGGCTCTCCATCTTCCCGATGAAGACTCCTCAGAGATTAACTGTCGCCAAGGACTTAGCCACCTCACTATCCGACTGTTCATCCTCCTCCTCTTCATCCTCCTCGAGGTCATCATCGTCTTCGTCATAGTCTTCATCGGCACTGTCTCCCTCCTGGTCCTCGTTGCCCCCGGCAGAGAGATTCTTCCAGTAGGAGTCGTAGCCTGAGGCCTCAGACCCCTCGTCCATCCCACTCTGACGGCCAAACTTCACGGTGCGAGCTGCATGGGAGATCGGCACCAGATACTTGCATGGGAGCCTGACAAACTTTGACTGACGACATACTCACTGGACGTGCCCCTCCCCTTCCAAATACTCACGGGACGTGCCCCTCCCCTTCCAAGTGCGCACGTGGGGTGGCCAGCCCCTGCCGAGGAGGGGG
>JABFEA020000017.1:6412851-6433851 GCA_019775915.2 Cyphomyrus plagiostoma | reverse complement strand
TTCCCTGCTGAGACTGCTGCCCCCGCGACCCGACCTCGGATAAGCGGAAGATGATGGATGGATGGATGGATGGATGGCTTTGTCATATGCAGTCAAAAAAGGGGTTAAATTAAAGGAATATGGGTAGTTCTAGCAGAGCTACTTTACAGTAATTTCTGACCATTGTGGATCTCAGCATGAACTGCTGTTGTCCTCTTTTCTGCCTAGGGTATCATTGCTGAGTATATGAAGAGTCCCGATGTCAAGGAGGACGACACGGACAGCTTCAAGGAGGCTATCATCAAGTTCCACAAGCTGTTCGGGATGCCAGAGGAAGAGAAGCTGGTGAATTATTACTCCTGCAGCTACTGGAAGAGCAAAGTGCCCAGACAAGGAAGACTGTATCTCAGCATCAACCATATCTGTTTCTGTTCTTTCCTGCTGGGGAAGGAGGGTATGGAAACAGATGCCGTTTTACCTTTTCATTGTACTGCATGGCTTCATTCTGAAAAAAGCCATGGCCTTCATTGGAGTGTTTTCCAGACACTTGCATTCTTAGGTAGCGTGGTCTCTGTTCTTGTCACAGTGAAGCTGGTGATCCGATGGGCTGATGTCACTCAGCTGGAGAGACGTGCCACCATGCTCTTACCGGATGTAATCTCAGTAAGCACCAGGTCTGAGGAGCACATCTTTAGTATTTTTTTGAATACCAGTGAGACCTTCCAGTTGATGGAGCAGCTGGCCAACATTGCCATGAGGCAGCTGCTGGATAACAAGAGCTTTGAGCAGGACCTCTCGCTGCCTAAGCTGAGGACCAAAACCCCCAAAAAGGTGTCTGCCCTCAAAAGGCAAGTCTTTTTTAGAATTCTCATTGTCCTCATCCTTTATTCATGGTTGATCCATGTTCTGCTTGAACCTTATAGATATTTGTACCTGGTGGAATAGTTATGTTGATTGTATTGTTTTGCTTATCCAGAACCGTTAGTTCGTATTAAGCCCAAGTGTTGTGTGTGGAGCTTTAGTGTTCTTCCCTTGTTCACTTGAGCTCCTTCCACAATTTGTCAAGCTATGCATCATTTTGCTCCCTGTAATTTTTCAGATATCCTGCGGATCTGTGTGGCTCTTTCTCACTTAAAATGGTTGAATGGATGGATGTAAGCTTACAGATGTAATTGAAGAATAGAATACTTCTTTCTTTTGGTTGATCCTTGTAAAGCTTAGTTGAAGCAGACGTCCTCCTGCTTGTTGAAAACTTGTAAGTAGATGGTATTGTTTGTGTCTTGATTCAGGGACTTGGATGCCAGGGCGAAGAGCGAGCGATACCGTGCCCTGTTCAGGCTCCCAAAAAATGAGAAGCTGGATGGGCACACAGAGTGCACACTCTGGGTCCCCTTCAACAAGACCCACATCCTAGGCCAGATGTTTGTTTCCACCAACTATATCTGCTTTGCCAGCAAGGAGGAGACCCTGTGCAGCCTCATCATCCCACTCAGAGAGGTTAGCGACTGACGGACCCGGTAGGAGGGGTCGTGTGCTTTGGCAGATCCTTATAGAAAAGTGTCAGAATTACATACTACAGTATGTAATTACATACTACAGTATGTAATCCCAAGACTACAGTGGGATTCTGTTGGGACATCCTGATAACAGTAAGTTAAGGGTCATACACAGAGAAGAAAATTCCATCTTGGTCGTAATACAAAAAATATCACAGAACAATAAAAATATTCATATGACATAAAAATGTGACACAATGGGACAAGGATATAAGACCTAGAAACATATAGCTAAAATACAGTTGTGCACCTGGCCAATGAAATTTAATGAATATAAATAAGTAGATTTTTGTTGGTTTTATGATTCCAGTGCACAGAAGGGATGAGTTTGTCCATTTAGGAGATCCAGTGATAGACTGGGAGGGATGTGAAGTAGTGAAGAATACGGAGTCATGACCTAAAGGGTGTCCATTGGATAGGTCGTTAGGTTAAAAGCATCAGAGTCGCCAACTGCAAACACAAATGCACAACTCAACAATATCTGTAGGTATGATAGTCAGTATTCATGAACAGCAGTCCAACGTGTGAGACGCCGGCTCGGGTAAAGTAGTGCACTCCTCTGGCAGGTAATGCGGCCCCCCTGCAATAGAGCGCTGATAAGCATGTAACCAATGGCTTCAGTGGCAGCTGCTCATCCAATTCCTAGAATTCATGACAGCGACTTATTGATTCAGCCGGCTCACTGATACCATGGCTGGGGTGATGAGCATTACCGCAAGACTGCAGGAGATTTTGCCTGTGTTTAGGAGATACCACCTCTGTTTAAGAGATACTGCCCATGTTAAGAGATACTGTTTGCGTTTAGAAGTACCACCCGAGTTTAGGAAAAATCACTTATGTGTCAACAATCTATCCACTGTGCTTCTGCTTCATGTCCTGGATTTTTCACAGCTGGAGCATAATGGCCATCAGTTCTGACCTTAGAGGTTATCCTTTCCTATTTTGATGCCACACATGGTAACTTTCCTCAGCCAGCACAAACGCCGTCCACTTTTCTGCAAGCTCTTCAGTGTCCCTTGGCATCTTCCAGGTGACAGTCGTAGAGAAAGCAGACAGCTCCAGCGTCCTGCCCAGCCCTCTGTCTATCAGCACCAAGAACAGGATGACGTTTCTTTTTGCTAACCTCAAAGACCGCGACTTCCTAGTCCAGAGGATCTCAGACTTTCTGCAGCAGACCACCTCCGGGATTTACTTTGAGGAAGAGATCACGGGGAGTTTCAGCTCGTCAGATGACGAGGTACTGAACCATTCCTCTGCTTCCCTCTGAATTCCCCATTACTTCAAATGTAGAAGCATTCGCCCCCGATAACTGATACTTGATGCTTGATGTGCACTGTGAATGATATGATACAGTTGGCTGGTGTCATGTGATAGTCTCATATGTCTTTGAACGGTGCAGTTTTTCCATACTGTAGAACCTCTGAAAGTACAGCTTTACTTATGACTGTGTGGAGCTTGTAAAAATGGTGATGTAGAGTGGACTTGCTGTACATGCGGTTGGAGTTCCACGGAGCAGCTTGCAGTTGCTCCCAGGACAGTAACTGCCCTCCCATCCTAGGCCTACTCCCACCAGAGCAGCTTGCCATCCTGCGGCTCTGAACCAGAATGCGAGCGGCTCTTCAGCCTCAGCGATGACAGCATCCCCACCGCTAGCCAGGCCCTGATGACAATGTACCGCCGGAAGTCTCCAGAGGAGTTCAACCCAAAGCTGGTAGACAGTGCCCTCTAGTACACATACCCTGGGTTTGTTTTTACAGCAATATAGTGGTAGTTCTTTTTTCTTCTGGGAGGGCTTGTTCATTTGTTAATTTTAAATCCTCAGGTAAATTTAGTGATTCTGACATCATCAGCTAACAATAACAATGTCGACATTCATGTCCTTCCTCGCCGACTGCCGAAATGAGAACCTGGCCAAACATAGTTTTAACTGTTTATACATCATGAGACACGCTGTCAAAGTGATTTTAACTGGAGCTCTTTTAATTTTAAGCTGTCATGATCCTCACAATGGGCCATCTGCTCTGCATCTCCTCCCAGGCTAAGGAGATCCTGAAGGAGAAAGACTGGAGGAGCCACTTTGCAGAGTATGGCCAGGGGGTATGCATGTACCGCACGGAGAGGACCAAGGACCTAGTACTCAGAGGCATCCCTGACAGCATGCGGGGCGAGCTCTGGCTCCTCTTCTCCGGTGAGGCTCGCTGACACCCATCTGACTCATCGAAGGCCCAGAAACATGCCAGTGCTTCAATGTGTGAAGTAGGAGCTTACGGGCTGCTGATTATGGAGCTTGAAGGAGGTCTGATTCAAGCTGGCTGGTGAACTTAGCCTTCCTGGAAGTAGTGGCCATCATGTCTGCTTCCTGCGGTACTTTTGCACACTAATATCTGTAATGTCTCAATACACCTCTGACACATGGGGTGTGGTGAACAGCTATTGTGTTCTTGTCTCCTAGCTGTCGTTGCTATACACACCACACACAGTGACATTTATTTTTAGGCTCATCTTCCTGAGGGATTGAGGTAAGTAGGAGGAAGGTCACGCAGATTGGGTCCTTTTTCAGTATCAAGTTTCTCTCCTTCAGGAAAAACAATAATGTGTTTTGTTTGAAATTCAGTGTGTCTTACCTTACCAATTCTACATTTCTCCAAGGATGGCAAGGCAGTGTCCACCAACCCAGTGAAAGAAAAAGCAATTATGTGTTTTAGTTAAATAATGATTGTACATTACATTAAAGAGTGCAGGCCAGCACTGCGTCACGCCGGGAATGTATGGGGTGCTGTGTGGCTCAGGAGGTTAGGATGCTTGTCATCAGAAGATTAGATTACTGGTTAAAATACTGGGGTTGGCAGGGTTATATCATCGTTGGGCCACTGACCAAATCATACAAAAATGTATGATCCTCCAAAAATTTGCTAAATAAATGTATTTATCCAGAGTGTGCTAAATAATGTCTGGTTGGTTGGTTGATTGGTTGGTCGGTTGGTTGGTTAGTTGGTTATCTGGAGTCTAATAAATAAACAAAATGCAAATGTGAATCTACTCACTATAGTTGTGTGTCTGACTGGGGCAGGAGCCATCAATGAGATGACCACCCACCCAGGCTACTATGAGGAGTTGGTGGAGAAGTCCATGGGGAAATGCAGCCTAGCTACTGAGGAGATCGAGAGGGACCTGCATCGCTCCCTGCCTGAACACCCTGCCTTCCAAAATGAAATCGGCATCTCTGCTCTCCGGAGAGTGCTCACCGCCTACGCTTTCCGCAACCCCGACATCGGATACTGCCAGGTGGAGTAACGCCAGCTCCTGGTGTAGCCAGGCGGCAAATATCTTATCTTTTGGGTTGATTTTTCCATCCTTGTCATTAACTCTTTCCTGATCAGATTTTGCCCGCTGCTTCTGCCTCTTCATTGTTCATTCCATATTTGACAGGCTATGAACATTGTCACGTCTGTGTTGCTGCTGTACGCTAAGGAGGAGGAGGCTTTCTGGCTGCTGGTGGCCTTGTGTGAGAGGATGCTGCCTGACTATTACAACACCAGAGTTGTGGGTTAGTCCTTTTTCTCACACCAGGGCTTGGGAACTGAGATGCACCTTAAAATAGGGTCTTCAGTAAGGTATCTGAAGCCAGTGGGAACTGGTCAGAAGCTGCTGTATTTTTCTCTTGCTGACCTTCACTGTCTGTGTCCATGTGTGTGTCCAGGTGCGCTGGTGGACCAGGGTGTTTTTGAGGAACTGGCCAGGGACCATGTGCCCCAACTATACGACTGCATGCAGAACCTAGGTGTCATCTCTACCATCTCGCTGTCCTGGTTCCTCACACTCTTCCTCAGCGTCATGCCCTTCGAGAGCGCTGTGGTTGTCGTTGACTGTTTCTTCTACGAGGGCGTCAAGGTGATCTTCCAGCTGGCCCTGTCTGTGCTGGAGGCCAACATTGACAGCCTCCTCAAGTGCAGAGATGATGGAGAGGCTATGACAGTCCTGGGCAGGTGAGCAGTACAAGGAAGCATGCATGTTTTCACATAATGTAGATGACCTATGGAGAAGTGCCTGCATCAGTGTTAATATGGAGAACAAAGTAGTTTTTGTTTGGGGACAGTGGGTCTGTGAACTTTGTAGTTGTCAAATATGCCTTACTGTGGCATTTGGGAGCTGATACACTTGGTAGTTGTCAAATACTTGGAGGTGTTGTGGTATTTGGAAGACAAGAGGATAAAAATAAAAGATGTCTTGAGGCAGCCCAATAAAGAACTTTGGGTCTGGGGGGATTTCATACCATTAGGCTGCATGTTCACTGCAGAAAACAGCCGTGTGAAGGTGACAGTTCAGAAACAGGTCTGAGTATAGAAGGCCACATAAATCTCTAGTGTTATACTGTCTGAAATGAAAACTGAATTTATAGGTACCTGGACAGCGTGACCAACCGAGACAGCACTATGCCCCCAATACCTCACCTGCACTCCCTGTTGATAGATGACAAGGATCCTCACCCAGAGGTGGACATCTTCAGGCTGGTGCACAGCTCATATGAGGTGCCATACACCATTAGTTACCTTTTGCTCTTTACAGTTATACAGTTGTAGGATGAAAAGAGGAAATTGATGCACAGATGGTTGTAGGATTGCTGTGAAATTGGAACAGTACAGAATCCCAAAAGCTTCCAAAATAGAAATTAGTCTTTGATGCATTTCCAATGCAAATGCTTGATATCAGCCCTGAAATACAGTGATAGTTTAGGCCTTGATGTTAGGCTTGGTGTGAAGTACTAGAAATGAGATATTGTTATCCCATGAAGCCTGGTGTTTATTTGTGAACTTTTCTTTTTGCCATGACATTTTCACAGAAATTTGGCACTATCCGGGCTGATGCCATTGAACAGATGCGCTTCAAACAGCGGTTGAGGGTGATTCAGACCATTGAGGACACAACAAAGCGCAATGTGGTAGAGTATCACTTGACCGCAGAGACATAAGCACACTGACACTACAATAATCACAATGTGGTAGAGTATTGTTTGACTGTAGAGTCTCAAGTACGTTGACACCATGCTAATGGCAATCTGCTCGGATTGTTTGACCTCAGAGTCTTAAACATGCTGATTCCATGCTAATGGCAATGTGGTAGAGTATGACTTGACCGCAGAGTCTTGAGCATGCTCTTGCCATGCTAATTGCAATGTGGGAGAGTATTACTCATTACTGTTGCTATTTGTCCTCCAGATCCGAACAATACTGACAGAAATGGCCTTCAGCGCTGTTGAGCTGGAGGATCTGTATGTCCTCTTTAAGGTGAGCTAAACATGTGGGGCCTAGTCAGCGAAGAAGACCTTGAGGTGGAATCAAAGAGCTCCATAAAGGCTCTCAAAGCCTACTAGTTTCATTAGGGAACAAAAGCATTATGCTAAACTTCTCTGGCTTTGATTTGAAGGACAGAGCTATGTTGGTGAGCCATTTTCAGGAGCAGCTTTTGGCTTTTGTTAGTTGCAGTGATTAACATTATAGGAATGAAATGTTTCCTGAAAGGTGCCAGTAAATCCTGACAAGACCAGTCTCGAGACAACTTTTTTCCGGTCTTGTTCTTGTCCCAGAATTGACTTTTTTTTTCCCTCAAGCTCCTCTTGGTCTCAGGCATAGTGCACTTGAGTTTTTCTTTTTAGACCAGTCAGGACCACTCATCATAACACCTCAATATTTATCACAATGGCTTAATATTCATCTGTTTGTTAACCATGAAAAGTCAACAAACAGAAATGCATTGATTTTCGCATCCATTAATCTCAGGCTCGTAACTTAGTTATAACTCACAGACATGAATCACGTATCTTTGCAATTAGAACTTACTCGATTCTGGTCATCCAAGTTGCAGCATTGTATGCTAACATTTTCCTCAGTAGTCCTATGTGTAATGAGGTATATATTTTAAACATTTTCCACAAATGGCACTGTCAACTGAAAGTCAATTGAAGCATGTGTCTTTGCAGATTCTGATGTGCTATGATAAAGACATTGAGTGTGGAGTTTCAGGAAGTGTGGGATCCTGCTTAATGTACACATGTTTAAAACTTTACAACCACAGCTGGTCCTGGTGGCTGCTCTTGTAAGGGATGCTGCTACCACTGTCTTGCAGGCAGAGTATCTGGCCACCTGCTACTGGGGTGGGTCTAGCAGCCCAGCAGACAGGCATGACCCCAGCCTGCCCTACCTGGACCAGTACCGCATTGATCTGGAGCAGTTCACAGGCCTCTTCAATATACTCTTCCCCTGGGCTGGCGGTGTCCACTCTGATGCCCTGGCTGTTCGCTTCTTCAGGCTCCTCGACTGTAATGCTGACTGTCTCATCAACTTCCGGGAGTTTGCTACCGGACTCAGTACGTCCTGTGATATCACTGCTTGCACAGGCATGCCAAAAACACATTCACCCATTAATTAGCCATTATGGCTCCCAATGGTTGGTGCTGTTCTCCCTTGGCGTTACACTTAGGGGTCATGGAAACCAGTCATAGCCTCTAGTTCACTGTGGAAGTGGTACAAGAAATGTATTTATAGACCAGATGAGCGTGGTCCTATATGGCTGTGTGTCTGTAGGTCTACTTTGTCACGGGGATCTGACTGAGAAGTTGAAGCTCCTCTATAAGCTGCATGCCTTGCCTGGTAAGTTTTCCCAGACCCAAATTCCAGATCAATTTATGAAAAAATCCAGAGTAGCGTCACTTGACTATCTGCATGATTCATTGTTCTGCAAACTTCAGAGGTGACCAACAAACCCGAAGAGCCAGACTCTGCTTTTGAGGCCACCCAGTATTTCTTTGAAGATCTTAACCCTGAGACCTCTCATGGTAGGTTTCCCAATTATAGATTGGAACACTGAAAGTCATGTGGTTTTGTGTTTACACTTAAATTGAATTCTGTCTGTCTCTTCAGGCCCTGATTCTAGGCCAAATAAAGATAAGGATGATGGTTTTGTCAGAGTTACCTTCAAGAATGAAAAAGGTAGATATTTTGAGGAACTGGAAGGTGATCTTTTGGCAAAGCAGATGTTTGTATCTCTGGTGATTTGTGCGTCTCTTTCCTTCTCAGTGAAGAAGCTGCATGTGGTTGAATGTCAGAACTTCTTAAGGCTGTGGAATCCAGATACCAAGTCCAATTTGGATGACGTGAAGGAGCTGCCAAAACTGAACCAGGTTCATTTTGAGGCTCTTTCGGTTACAACTAGCACTGAGTCGGTTGGCAGTGAATGTCAATATCACTAGTTTATGTCACTAACTGAACACAATACATTTTGAGTTGATCTTGATAGTGTAAACAATGTTTTTAGACAAGTGCAATTCTTAGTGATGGGTACATTAATTTACCAGCAAAATAATTATACTCTTAAATATCCCTAAATAACTCTATCCCTAATCCCGTGAGTTTCTAAGTGTCATTGATAACTGATCTTCAGTTGTTTTTGAATTTGCCCAACATCATGGCAGCTTGGTCTCCTGTGTTGTGTTCTGCTCAGGGCCAGTTCATCGAGCTCTGCAAGACCCTTTACAGCATGTTCAGTGAGGACCCAGCTGAGCAGGATCTGTACCATGCAACCGCCACTGTTACCAGCTTGCTCTTGGAAATTGGCGAGGTGAGCAAGCAGTTCTGCAGCCCCACCGCTGGAGAAGAGAACTGTGCAAGTGACAGTGGCCCAGTGAGGCAGAATGTCCTGTTTCAGCAGCCCAGCCAGGGGAGGCGCTATCTCCAGGAGCTGGAGTTTGGGAACCCACTGGAGGAGGTGGGGCTAGATGACTCGTCCCCAAAGGAGGTAGGGCTGTCCTCGGTCACGCTGATCTCTGACGACGAGGCCAAAGACGACGCCTCTGTGTCCTCCTACTCGGTGCTGAGCTCTGGCTCCCAGGAGCTGGAGGCCAAGCTTCGCTGCGAGGACATTGCTGATGACACAGTGCTGGTGCGCAAAGGCCACCTCGGAGACAGCCTGCCCCAGCCCACCTACCCGGACCGGGACTGGGCCATCAGCTTCGATCAGCTGCTGGCCTCCGTGCTCAACCAGCCAGCCCTGGTGTTGTACTTCGAGAAGCCTGTGGACCTCATAGCTCGCATCTCCAATGCCAAGAACATGTGCAAAGTGGGCAGCTTTGCTTCTTCCTGTGACCACGAGCTTGCTCTTCTCTCTGGATAGAGTTCTCGCTCAGACACAAGGGGCTGCCGTGTCCATCCAGTCTCCATCCAGCAGCTGAGATAGGAGCAATTTGGACAATAAGCCATGTTGTGGTGTATTTTCTGACCAGAGCTCTGCTTGGGTGCATGAAGAACTCACCTGTTCCCTTCCTGTACTTCAGTATGTCTGGAGTGTAAAATGAAGGACAGACATCCACACAGCTGTAAAATAGCAGATGAATTTGTATGTATCTGAAATCAAAAACACATGTGTCATGGAAATGGATTTGTGGGTAATGTAAGCAAGAATTATAAGTATTTCAAACCATATAAAGCAAATTGTACTTAATGTGTATTTTGGGTATTTTAACTTATTAATAATGACTTATGATCATCATATGCAATAAATACCGTCATCAATTGCCTCTTTTACATCTTGTATCTTCCTCCCATGTTCAGTGTGATTGTTAATATCACTTACCCATGTTGTTAACACTTATCTGACTGGCTGCTATCTTATTGTCTGCTATCACTAAGATTGTGCACATGCACTTTAATGATTAAGTTTTTTGCAGCAGTTAGTATAATCAGCATTTTTTTTCTCTTTTATCACAATTTTATTTATAATTCCTTCCTGTAATATAAATACTCATTTGTCTTTTTTAAAAACTAACTTCGTTGTATTAAAGGTGCTTTTCAATTTTCCAATGTCAGCACTTCTATGTATATAATTTCACTATATTTAATTAAGGAAAGGTTAATTATGGATTTTACAATTCATAATTAAATATCAAAAGCCAGTCTCTGTTTCTGTGGAGTTTGTTACAGTTTAATAGATCACATCCTCCTCATCAGCAATGTTAGTACCACAAAGGCTGGGACCGGTTTCATCCAACATCCAGACAGACTGAGAAATCTTCCTTTTACATGGAGAACGGGAAGCTTCTGGTATGAACACGTCCGAGGTGGGCAGAAGCAGCCGGGTGAACAGGGACTGTGCTCCATTCTGCTGTTCATATACATGAACAGAAAGGCCCATGCTCTCTTAGTTCCATAGATGACAGAAGAAGACTCCTTAGTTGCTTTTCATCACATGAAAGGATAGGAGGAGCCAGAAAGGAAGAGAGACAGAGACAAAAATTGCTGTTTACACACTGGCAGACGTGTTCATGGGGCTGGATCGCAGCAGGTTCTGTCTAACATGACAGTGACCAACAGAAAACCGTTATGTCGTGCCTCGCATTACAATCACTAAAACAGCCTGCATTTCAGGGGCCTTGTGCACTGAAGTGTGCAGAAAGTCACCTTTTGCTGTCGCTCCTTGTTTTTGCACACTTGTATCTTGTCATGAAGCTGGCCAGCGCATTAGCTACCTTCAGGGAGAGAGGAGAGAGGGTTTGGCAGCCAGATCACTTCACAGCACTAACCATGGGCAGGTGCGGCAAACTAGTGGGGAGTGCTATTCTGTTCATGCAGGCCTTGTCTGGTCTGTATTCATGCACTGCGTGGCCACAAGGGGGCAGCACCTGCATCATGAATTTTCCTGGAAATGAAGTACAAATCTAAAAGAGACTGCATCAGAAGCCATGTTTTACTCTGTATTTAGTATACAGAAAGTGCAGAAATTAACTGACAGTGTGCACTTTGTTGCTTTTAATCAAATGAATAAGAATACAGAAATATTTATTCTCAATATTGTACATAGATTACATTTTGACTGAAACAGGCAGACTGATTTACAGTGGTCAGTGAGCTCTGCAGCATGATGCAACACAGAGACTGTAGAAGCAGCAGTTGCTCGAACCGCTGCTGTGCGTCATCTTCCTCATGAGTGTCAATGCTAGCTTTTCGTCCGAGATGTTTGCAGAAATCCACCCGGGGGGAGAGGGGGGTTAAGCTAAGAATGTCCAGTCGAGCAGGTATTTCCCTTGGTTTGGCAGAAAGCATATCAGCAGGTCCGATAGTGAGAAGCTGCACAAACTGATAGGAGTGTGCTGCTGTCATAAGCGACTCTCTAAATACCCCCCATAAACCCAGACAGGGATCTTTATCACAGCCATGCTAGATTAATCCTAGCTGCCATTATGTGTCAAAACTGTGAATATGCACTAAGAATATGCTGACTAGTTACTAAAACTTGAGCCATAAACTATGAATGTACCAAATCTTGCAGAAAACCACATCTAAAGGGAAAATTGTGCGGAATACCCTGCTTTATTTTCCCTGAGGGCCTCAAGCATTAGGTTCTGAAATTCATTTACCTGAAATTCATTTGCCTTTGAAGGGATAACCCCTATTGCTGGCATGCTGACATCATTTGAGCTGCTTAGGTGCAATGAATCCAGTGATGGAGTTTGTGCTTTCTCCACATTTCCTGTCATGTCATGACCACATCTGTGCCTGTGTTTGTGACTGTGTCTGTGTCTATGACTGTGTTTGTGACTGTGCCTGTGTCTGTGCTAAATGGCTCTGTCCGGTGTTTCCTGGGATGCAGTCCAAATTCACTGTGAGCATGTGTTGGATGAACAGTTATGGAAAACAGACAGATGGATGCATTAGCATCCAAACCACTCAAAACTGGAAAAAGCTCATGAAATCAGGCAATAAAAGAAGCAGTGAGCTCATTTCTGTTGGGGCTAACTTCTGTGGAGCCCCTGCTCCAGACGCAGCTCCAGCTAGCTGGGCTGGGACCTCCACACCACGCCTGTCACCTACAACTGTTTCCATATGTCAGATCCAGGGGGAGGCAGCAGCTACAGAGATGGTCAGGGACGTCAAGCACAGGGGCCTCTTTGGGACAGTCAGCACCATGGTGGAGATGGAAGCCGGGCTCGAGAGGCAGCTGGCCTTCGCCTCCATCTGGATCAGCCTCTGTGACAACATCATTTCCTCACAGGGGGGGCGTTAGCCAGGTGGTATCCCGGTATCCGGCTCCATAACGAGCAAGCGGTTAAGGAGGATCACCTCAAAGACCAACCAAGCAACTGCTCTTCGCAGACACTCCCAAACATCTACTTCACCTTCACATTCATTTTTATGTAACGGGATGTTCGAGGCAAATAGAACATCACAGACATATGGCTGTCCTGGAGTCGACTAGGCATAAGTGCAGCTCGGCTGAGCTTTCAGTGAAGGACCAGCTACAGGTGTAAGCAGGATCGAGGCAGGAGCTTCACAGCATCTATCAGCAAGGCAAGAACCTAATAAGATAACTATTCAATCAACAGAAAGTGTAACATTAAGAGTGTTCAGGACAGGCGGATCAGTGTCAGGCTAGTGGAGGTGTTACAGTGTTTCATATTGTAATAAAAAGATATTCTTAAATTCTTATTCTTAAAGCACCACAACGTACCTATTTTATATATATTTACACAAATAAATACAAGTAACAAAAAAGAAAAATATTTCAAGAGAAATATTTGTTGCTGGCTATTTTGTTTTTAGGAAAATAGCACTAGAAATGTATTGTGATGTCATAATTGTATGACGGTAGTATGCTGACTGCCCAGCTGTATCCTTGAGGTGCGCTGTCACAACTTAGCAAAAACACCCTGCTTATCTGTACAGAGCGTGTGACCTATGACCTCATCCAGGAGGCCATTTTAAACCGAAGGCTCATGTAAGGTGACTTAAAGTTAATCTTAAGCGACCCCCATGGTTCACCTTCAAATACCCTGTTAAGCATTTCTGTTGCAGGAAACACTGTATCGTAGCCACATTTGTTCCCACCTCAAACCTGGCATTTTGCCTCGTTCCTCCTGCACCAGAGACCCTGGCCTGTCACTCTGTCTGCCTTTTGCAGGGTTCTGCACCATGGATTCATGCTGAAGTCTGGACTGCCTCCCTCCATCCCTGACATCTCGCCCCAACATGGGCTTCTCCAGTCCCTCACTGATTAGGAAGAATAGGATCCTGCACTCAGGGCAGCAGCTCAGCATCTTGCGGATGTTTTGTTTCGCTGGTTATTTGTCCACTTGTTAGTGGATTTAAGCAACAGTCACACTGAGGTTTAGAAATGCATGTTATTTAAAATGTTCCCAGCTCCCGACTACATCCGAACACACATCTGCATTTGACGTGTCTGAATGCTGCTGCTCCTCTTCACATACAGTCATGGTAACACTGTTGACTCTGGGAAGACGACCTCACCTCACCTCTGTGGCAGATCAAGGATGGGGGTGGAGCCTGTGCAGTGGGGGCAGGGAGGATGCTGCTGCACTGGGCCTATGTATGTACTCATATATCACTGTATAAACATACATTCAAGGGCGAAATTCATGCGAGAGTTACACACATGATGCATAAATTTCGTGTTCTATTGGGCAGCCAGGTCATACTCACAGAGGTTATGTACCCAGCATGCACTGGGTTGACGCTGCTCCCTGAGGACAGGGCTGCACCTTGGCCAGCAGAGGGCACAGTGATAGGTGATAAAGATTCACAAAGAGCACAACTTGGCCCCTACGTGATAAATTAGACTTTGGTTTTATGTCATGCAAAATAAGAGCCCCGTTTATTATTCAAATGAAATCAGTCATGCACAAATAGTACGCCAAAAAACAAATAACCTAGTCGATTAAAATTGTCACACACGCATTGCCACTCAGAGCACATCTCCCCTCTGAGTGAAGTGTGCTTCATGCAGTTGCAGCATAAAAAAATGACTACAATTTAAGCAAATCATCCAGCACAAAGTAAAGCGTTGTTTTTGCGTTGAGATGTTTTTGCTCTGTATAGACCTATTTGATTTTTGATATGTATAGATCTACTTCTGCCTTAAATACACACACACAAATACACACACTGTATTTGTGAACATGTCCTCTAGCGGTAGATAATGTTCCGTGCCAAGAATCCCCATGCAATTGATGTTTATATTACATTTTTAAACAAAATACCGCTTTTATATATTATTAATTCATATAAATAGGCCTAAGTATTTCATGCTATTCACTTAAATATAATACCTAAAGCGTTAAAGTACACAAAACAGATACATTATGTTTTATTATCTTTTTAAAATCCCAAATCCGAGTGGTATATATATGGACGCGAGATGCGTAAAGGGTCAGTAAGATATATATACAGGGACAAGATTTTAAGACCAAGTATCACTCCAGTATCACAGAGAACTAAAAGCATCAAGATGCGTCATTATATGTAATAAATAGCAAACAGCAAGGTCAACTGCCGTAAAAACGGAGACGCTGTGTTTATGAATTATTAATATAACAGAAAACCTGAAAATCTACCGCAATCTTAAAGCATGCGGAATATTTATTATTTATTCCGCTCCGTTAAAACGTAGCCATCGTAACGGAAAGAGGAAAGTCCCATAGGTATCAGTGAAGGCGAGCACTGGAGAGCAGCGAGCCAGTAATGTTTGCACGATGAAGCTGAAGCTGAGATTTATGGGAAGCGTGTTAAATACGCCAGGTGCCGGCTTTGCGTTTCAGGAGGGATCGCAGCTACGATCGGTGAGATAGTGAGCATCTCCCCTCTTTGAGGAGCTTGATCCGAAGGCGTGGTCCCACTTCACGCGTTTGTACGGATCTCCATCCAGCCTCTACCCGAACGAGCAGACGTTGGACGACTGGAGATGAAGGTTAAAGGTATGCTTTTTCTTATCCATGCACATCTATTTATATATAACGGAATAATGGTCACTGATTCCTACGCAAGGTCAAACGCTACCTTTCAGTTCATCACGATCGGATAGTCTGTATTCATTATTTTAGGTTTTTGAATACGCAGCCCATTTACCGTGAAAAGGTGCTGCTGAATTTGGTGTTGACAATTATTTGAATATATGCGTATCGCACCGACTGCAGGTAGCATAAAAGTGTTATTTTGATGAGTGGTTAACAAATCGAAGGGTTATTCCTGAATGCTTTATTTTGATGACATAAGCTTTATAATGAAATTAAGATATAATATATTTGTATAAACATTTTCTGAATTGCACAGTATTTAATGTTAAATTTCCCATCTAAAATTACATTAATTCAGTGGATTAAATTTATGGTGAATCTCTTCAATATGTAATAAAGATATTAAGATATGGCAAAATTAAACGTTTTAATCAGTTTTCCTGCTATATAATGCAAGAATGTATACATGGTGCTTAGCTTCAGTGTGAAAAGATGGTTTAGATCCATAGAAGCAATTTTACTTTAGGAAACACGTTTGTGGCCGTTTGGCCGTAATATATGTTTAATATGTGTTTTTTTATCTCAAAGTGCAAGTCTCAAAGCTTAAGTACGTATTACCACAGAGCGGACTTTGCTTTGAAAACCATGTGAGGACCGAGGAACACGAAACGTGCGTAAATGAATGACCGAGATAGTATTATCGCGTTTGTATGCTTGTACTTCTAGGAATGATCCCTTGAACATTCAGGTAATTTTGAACTCAATTAGTGCATCTCCTATAAAATTATCACGTTATAAGTAAATACAAGTTAACTTTGGGAGTGATACATCTGTCAGCACCTTTAAGATAATGGCGGTTCACTGTGGCAGGTAGCCTATTAGAGAGGGCGCACTGAGTCTGATGTTATTATCGTCCCCAAGAACTGGATAAATTAAAGAAGAAGAAGAAGAAGAAGAAGAAGAAGAAGAAGAGGCATTTAGTGAACCAGGTGAACCAGGAGTCTGCAGGGATGCTTTCAGCTCTGTGCTCAGACAGTATGGTTTATGATTCTGTTTCTGCTTTTGTTCAGTTATTACAAAATGGCCCCCATTCATACATCCAGAAGTGTTTTCTGTGAGCATGTGAGTTGGAGACCTTCACTGGAACAGCATGAAGGCCCTTAGCTGCCAAGCTTCCAGAGAGAGACCTGGGTCGGCCCAGTCCTCAGCCACCAACTACACCATTATATTAAATGTTAATGTCGTTTTTAAAGCACCATGAACCCTGCATGAAATTCCTACATAAAAACACTTTGGAAATATTTGTGTCTTACTTAGAATGCAGCGTGAACCAGCATTTTTCACTGCTGTTCAGTAAATTTTCTGCTAGGCCTATTTTTTAAATATAATTTATTCAAATTTAAGTGGGTCAAGGAGGAGCCAGTAATCCCAGGGTAAAAGCTATCGCTTCCATTTATGGCCGAAACTGGTGCCATTAAAATGCTGTTTGCCGAGTCAGCTGCACATAAACAAGGTGCTGAGGTCCGACTTGCTTTAGGGTATCAGTCTTGAGGGTCAGTAAACTTCTGATGAGGAAACCTGTGCTACAAAGATATTCAGCGATGAAACATCTGAATGTGTGCTGATTAAGGTTTGTGCCTGGAGTTTCACCCAAAAAGTATCCTGGACTCCCAAGCCACCATTTTTGCTTATATCCCGGTGTTTTAACAGAACCAAAGCTAGTTCAGCTTGTCCTGCCTCCAAAGTATGCAGACAGTGTGAGTGTTTCGTAAGACAAAAGCAATAGTTACATCAACTCATAAACCCAATTTTGTTGTGCTCTCACTTCAGAAACATGTTTTCACTCTGACACTGACATATTTTAGACTGGCTGTTATGTTCTTCTTTTAAAAGGTGCTTTATGAGCAGTATAATTTGCGTGGGTATCCATTGTATCACTTGAGGAGAATGCTCTGTGTGTCTGTGACACACTACTGTGCCTCTTCATTTCTTTCAGAACTGATGGTGCTGTTATTCCTGCCACAGGAAACCCCCTCTGACTGTGGATGGTGAACTGAGGCCAGCCGGCTGCGTGCCAGTCTGCGCCGGCTGCGTGCCCGTCTGCGCCGGCTGCGTGCCCGTCTGCGCCGGCTGCATCCCTGTCACTTCCCTCTTTTCACCGGAGTGTAACATGGATGCTGTATCTGAGGCAAAGAGCAAGCTGCATGTTCAGATGGACGCCCAGCTTTCTGCTTTGAGCTCCCCAAGCAGTGCAGAGTCTAGGAGTCACCGGGAGGAGGAGCGGGAGGCGAGGAGGATACTGACGTCACAGTCCGACAGTGGCCACCGTGGGGGGATGGCATGGAACGGGTCCCACACAGCATCTTTGGCTAATGAAACAGGGTGCAGAGACAGCATTAAGGCAGGACAGGGGAAGCTCAAGGGAGACGGGAGCTGCCAGGGTGAGAGTGTGGAGGGTGCACGTCCACGGGGCTGCATGGACGAGGGCCACTCTTCTGTGCTTTCGGGACGAGAGGTGATGTCACTGGTTACACTGTCAGAGGCTGCATGGAATCCCAGTGGCAGTGGGAAGGCACAGCCCTTTGAAGAGGTGCTCATGAAGTCACCAACAGCGAGGCCAGAGACTGATACTTCCCTGGGTCAACTCCCACACAAGGACACGGTGCTCCCGGTCCGGCTGCCAGAAATGGAACCCAAACGGGTGCAATTGGCCTCTAAATCAAAGACGACCCAAGGTAACAGAGCTGAGGCTGTTGGAGGCAGGCCAGGCCAGGCTGATCCCGCAAGCGGCGACGGCCCGACTGAGTCTGTTCAGAACGCAGATCAAGCACAGATCTGTACAGAGAGCCCAACAGGGGAGGCAACTGAAAGCTCCTCAGGAGAACATCAGCGAGAAGGATGGAGATCAAGGATAGAGCAGGGTGGAGAGAGGACAGAGGGGCGAGCCAGCACCAGCACTGGGGTAATGCCTTTACCTGAGGACCACACCAAGACTCCCAAAGGCAGCAAGAGTCCCTCACATGAGTCACACAGGAGGGGCACCACACATGAAAGCCCAAGGCGTCCTGCAGGAGCCTCTCAAAGTCCTCAGCCTCCTTCAGCAGAAAAGCAAGGGGCATGGCAAGAGCAGAAGCTGCGGTTTAAGGAGGCCGCAACCATGACAACCAGCACAGAGTGGGGTCCGCCCCCCAAGAGCAAATGCCAGGATGCAGAGGTGCAGACCACAGCTGATGTCTGCAGCAGGTCCACAGCCACAAGCCCATTTCTCTTCCCGGCTCCTGTGTGTCGACACTCCTGTCGGCTGGAGGAAGAGGACGCAGAAATCCTCGCTGTCCTCAGTCCACCGAACTGTGGGACGTTCCGGGCAGCGTGTGGTGAAGATCTTTCCAGTAGGAGTGGACGCGTCAGTGTGACCGACCCCCAGACATTTGCCCGATGTCAGATTCATGTTGACCCTACACATCTTCCTGACCACCAGAGAATAAACCAGATGCTGGAGAAGGTGCGGTTGGAGCCAGGGGCGAGCCAGAGTGCACAGGTCAGTGCGTTCTATACAGCAACTTCCGGACCGAACTGTGGAATGGAGGCAGCAGCAGACACAGGAAGGCGGCCCCTACGTTCTGGCTTTGCACCTTTACAGCCAGTCTATCAGATAAATATACAGCCTAACAGGCTTCCTGAAATCGGGATCGGTGAGAAGGATTCACCGCCCATAACTCCACCACCTCTTCAGCCCAGGTCAGAGCACAGCAACGAGAACCACGTGACGAGTTCACCAGGAGGTTCTGCTCCTGAGGGTTTGCCACCCCTGGTGCCACCCGTCCCGCGAGATCCGCTTCCTTCCATGAAAGGAAGCGGGTCAAAGAAAAACAAATTACAATTTGTTCTGGAAAATGATCAGACCGTGGTGTCAAAAGACCCTAAGAATACGGAGCGTGGGGCAGATCCCCATGACAGGGCTTTCGGGCTGGACCACGAGCAGGAGACAGCGCTGAGCAAGCCAGGAGCGTTAAGCCACTCCCCCAGTAGTCTGGAGAAGGAGGAGCAGGAGGAACAAGGGAGCTCAGCACGGAAGCGGAGCGAGTGTGAGCCCGTGCAGGATGTGGTGTGGGACGAGCAGGGCATGACGTGGGAGGTGTACGGGGCCTCTCTAGACCCCGAGTCCCTGGGTTTCGCCATTCAGAGCCACCTGCAGTCCAAGATCAGGGAGCAGGAGAGGAAGGTGAGGGCGATCCGGAAGTCCATCTGCTCGGAGAGCTCGCAGGGCAAGAGGGGCGGGAGGAAGTCACGCAATGTCTTCCGGGTCGTGCTGAAAGGCGTCCGCCGCCCCACCTGCTGTGGTCGCCCGCGCTCTTCGGCGGTTCTGGACTGAAGGCCGGGCTCGTGGCTGCCCCGCCTCCTTACTGTGCCACAGGTGACGGCCCCGCCCACTTCACTCCCCCCCCCCATGGACGAATCACACACCTCAGCAGCCCCCACCGAAACCACATCGTCAGTCGAGGCTACAAAATGAACCCGCTGTGGTTAAAATCTGTGTTGTGGTCAGTTTACGATATGCAAGAGTTCAAACAGTATTTAAACTGCAATAAGATGAGTGTTCTGCATGCTTGTGCGCGCGCATATGTGCGCATATGTGCTTCCATGTTCCGAGGCCAGGGCAGTACCACACACTGTCGGCATTACCCTCAGATCTTCAGGAAACGCGGGCAGCTGGACTCCATGCAGCATTGATACCGGGGGCTTCGCTTCCTGCTAAACCCTCCACCTGAGTTCACGTTTATTTACCACCCGTTTACAGTGTTGTTCTCACAGGTTAGCTGAACTGAGCCGTTACATTAGTGCTGATTTCTTGTCACTGTCTGGTTACTGTCTACGTTCATGACAATTAAACGTCCCTTTTCTGCATACAGTTTTCATGAATGGTTTATATTTGATATTTGGTGGATTTGTTTGCATCACTGATATCCAGGCTCTAGGCACCTAAAGTGAAAGCTGTCTGACATGGTTTCTGTATTTTTTGACTGTAGTGTAAAGTATTACTTGAAAGAAGGTCTTTAGTTTCTGGAATAATGCAGAACACAAGTAATCATTTGTTCGTACACAAGAAAGTTGTAGCCTTAAAATGTTTTTCTGCAGTGAAAAGCTCTGGTCTGTAGTGCTTCCACTAGTGACAATCAGAATGCTGGCTTATTGTTAAACTTTCGCAAGAACAATATTCCATGTACTGTCAGTGACCCTAATAAATGCAGTGGTAATTTTATGCCCTCCTTGATTTTTTAAAGTGAAAAGGCAGTAAGATGGAAAAAAGACACAATCCAGCCAAGCTGGCTGCTCCTCGCTTATGGTAAACCTCCCATGCAGCTCAGTGTGTGACTCTCTCTGTATCGATATTAAAAATACATTTGCCTTTCTGGAAAAAGACACTTGGCGCGGTCATGTGACTAGATCAGTCAGAACATCTACATGCAGACCACATGCAGACTACATGCAGGATCAGCGCTGCACTGGTGTCGTCCGCTCGGCATCAAGCCCTGCTCAGCATGAGGGAGGGTCCCTGTGACCCCTATCACACTGGGAAATGACACTCACCCCCAGGAGCAGAAATAGTCTGACTGGGACACATAGCACACGCCAAGGCCGGTATTTCTGCGCCTGGATGAGGAGAAGGTG